>PNEQ01077670.1:0-13729 GCA_003012365.1 Medauroidea extradentata
TTATTACCTTTATTCTCTCAGCATTTGAAGTACATATCTTTAATCTTTGTTTAATACTTTCAATTAAGTAGACCATATCGTCACTTTCAAGACTGACTGCCTCATTACTTTCCTTGAAATTCGGGACATGAAATGAACCAAGCAATGTTTGTTTAACTGCTTTAGAAAATTTGGTTACTGTTTTTTCCACTTCTGAGTGGTTTTTTTTTATCACCGAGCTTCATAATTTTTATTGGTGAGACACCCAGTGAGCTAGCAGCTTCATTTACAGATGTAATGGCAGCCTCAGGACTAGAAAATAATTCTTCACTGTCTTCATGTTCTTCACTTCCTTCATAGCTAAGCCTTTTTAAGCAAGAACAACAAATGGACTTGCCTGGTGTAAGTAACAAGCCTAGGTGCGTATTACTTAGTTCTAAACTGATTTATCTTAATTGTTTTTTATAGCTTTCTTGTGGCGTGAAAAAGAATCACAACAGCTACCTCCAAATAAATGATGATATTTGTCGACAAATCTTTTATGATGGTAAGTGCATAAAGTATTTACATCTTCGCACCTAAGTCTCCTTTTCAGTAAAGCAATGTCTCCGGAAGAATAATCAGACACATATTTGATAATTGATTTACCATATGAATTGTTATCGCAACTGTCTGTCAACAATGTGCCAATGGAACACATTTCAGTCTTAAACTTGGAAATTTCTCAAAAACTTACTAGCCCTTGTCTACCTTTTAAGATACATTACAATAGTATGTACAAAATAAAGGTTTCAAGACACAACTCAACAGAAAGATCTTCTACAACAAGACTATACTGATCAGAAGCTCACAACAGACTAAGACACAGAGCATCAAACATTTCCTCTACCAGACTCACGAACGAGCAGGTTGAAACTCGCTTACACCAGGTCCGTGCAGGTTCAGCTAAAGACCTAGCCTCTCCAGCTAACAATCTCACAACACCAGACATGTAGGCAGTCTTGCTAACAATATAGAAAATGGATTTTTAAGCTTATATAAATTTTTGGTAACCATAATACTTCAAGATGAAACATTTGTGCATACCGGGGAATTTCAAGTTATGAACTGTCACTTTTCAGCTTGATTCTGAATTTAGATTGATTAATAAACTTCTCGATTCGGTGTCAACATGTTAAATTTACCAAATACAGCTCTGTAGGCCTCCTGTGATTTCTTTGTCATCAGAGCGAAATTAACTGGAAATCCCTGGAACAATATTAAAATAAATAATAAGTTCGTTTAGAATAGCACAATATTTAATATTAAAATTCATTTAATTTTTTTCTCATACCAGAACGAAAACTTACTGTTTTATTTTCAGATATTTGCTTCCATATAACAGTTTGTTACTTCTTCAGCGGTCAAAACAGCAATATAGAGACGCACAGCATTGCTTTACCTAACAATGGCAAGACATTCCATTACATGTAGACACTACTATAGGATGAACCTTCACATATCTAACATGCGGGTAAGCACCCATGGAAGAGATTATGCCAATGAGTTACGCAAAAAGTATTTGTAAGTACGAAAATGTATAAGTAGATTAACCAAAAAGTAAGTACTTTATTTTGACACCAATCAGAATATGGAATGGCATTAAACATTTCGACAAAATATCTACAAACATGGATTTCAAACTTCTGTAAACTTTGGCAAGTGTGTGTCAAGCAGTATGCGAGTAAAACTAGTCATGGTTAAGTGGGCACCTTTCAATGCTCTCTCGTTAGGCGTAATAGTCAATAAATAAGACGTTAACTATCGGGACGTGTCATTACTAGTCATGTTATCCATACATAGATGCTGGAAGAGTACAAATTCGCCTACTATTAAGTAAAATACGCTCAAAACTGCTCAAGTAACCATATATAGCATAAATGCAAGTTTTTGGATTACTGCTAAACTGTTACTTACGATATTATGAGAAAATACAACTACTGTTTGCGGCTGTGAAAAACCTGCTGGCTGCTATGGTACGACTTTAAAAGTTACATTGACAGGGATGTCCTTCATCTCTGCGGATTGGTTGGATAAATCTTGAATGAAACTGGTGTTGCAAAACACCACGGACTCAGTTTGGCCGTTTATGTCTTGGATAACTTCTTGCCAAAGTCCTTCTCGGCTCACTAGCTGGTTAAATTGTAACCAATTTACGGTTTGCAGCATCAATGCTGTCTGGCACAGCTGGTTGTAATACTTAACGACTCCTTTGCATAATACGCCTTACATTGCTGAATGTGTTCTGCACTGCTCTTTCAATATTTCTGTTAAGTAAAATATACATGTCACACATTTTCAATTGCTTTGTTATATTTTGTATTTTACTAATGTTAGGAAATATTTTTGTTTAAGACAATTGCTTAAGTTAATCCTATGTTCGAGAAGAAATGCCAGTCATCAAATTCTGGTGACAATGTTTTAGGTGGTTGATACATTTTGCAAGGAGCGACACTTCCGATTATCGAAGAATGATGACCGACAATGTACTTTCTAAGCAGTTCAGCCGGTTCCTGTGGCTCAACCGGTTATCACTGCTCTATGGCGTCAGGCGTCCCAATTCGAATCAGTGTTCGAACATGGATGTTTATGTTGACCTTTAATATCATATCACGTTCCCTCGCATCTTAAAAACCAACTGTTAAATGGGTGTAAAACACTGTATTTCTATCTTATTCCACCTCAGGAATCGTTTTTTTTTTCAATCACAATTTTGACGGAAAGTTATGGTTGTTACGTATCGAATGAGGTTTGAAGAAATCATGCTTAAAATGTGAGCGAAACCAAGAGTCAAGAATCGAGAAACACCCAATATTTCAAACTAGAGCTGGTATCTGGCTACTGACGAGTCGTATAACTTGTGTCAGTTTCAGTCCTGAATATCCGAGTCCTAAATGAGAAAGAAAGTAACAAAAACCATCACACTTGGATGTAAACTATTGTGCCATCATTGTCTCACATAGATAATAAGAAATGTACGAGAAATGGCTTCATCTAAAACTGAAGAATTACAATTAATAGGAAATATGTGTAAGATTTGTGTCCGTAATAAACTTAATAACAATGTGCGTTAATGTACGAAATTTACCCTGAAATTGCTAGGAAATTAACAGAAATGATCGTAGTTATGCAACTACAGGAATTTCCTTTATTTCAGAAAACAACTTAACGTTCTCTGTTTATTTCGAACAGAAAGCTATACAAGCGTCTGTTGCTAATTTAGATACAAAATAGATTTCCTGTGTCAGTTAGAAAATAACTATAAATTATACTAGTCCATATTAAAAATCGCAGCAATTACTACGTGCTATTAAGACGGAAGCTTCAGACATCACAAGACGAGAAAAAACGTCACCAGTTTATAAATTAATTACACATCTGTTGCCTTTCATGACATTCAGTTCTTGAAATTTGAGCAGTAAGATACTAAATCCTGATGTCATACATTTTATGGGTTAAAATCGAATTGGAATTATGGTCTTTACTTGCGATTCATATTTCATTCAAATAACCTCTGAAAAATGGCAAGTTTTACAAAATAAGGTACACAAAACGTATATTCATTGACTCGACCATTGCAAAGCTTCCATACAAAAATGATTTATGATACCGCATGAACACATTTTTGATGTTATTGTTAAAAATGAAAGGTCCACCGTTTTACGCCGATACTACAGTTGTTTGTTCGTTAATACCTGTCGTTTATTTGACAACTCAAGGTAGTTTCTATTAACACTGCCACTCACTACCTCATATTACAAAATATTACAAT
The DNA here is from genome assembly GCA_003012365.1 of Medauroidea extradentata. NCBI lineage: Eukaryota > Metazoa > Arthropoda > Insecta > Phasmatodea > Phasmatidae > Medauroidea > Medauroidea extradentata. The sequence continues at coordinate 3,791 of PNEQ01077670.1, forward strand.
CGTTATAAGTACCGTAGATGTTCATTCCTGAACGTTTATGCATTTATTATTACTCGTATTTGATAAGAATTTTATAGTACTGGGGTATTTTTTTTTTTTAAAGATAACTTTGAATGTCGCTTCCAATCCAGCTGGGGCCATAGCAGTCAAACAGCCAAGCGCTACCCCCTACCGATGCGACCCGGGTTAAATCCCCGCGGGGTTACATCCGGTTTTCCGCATGTGGGAAATGTGCGACGTGGTATCGCAGGTCAGTGGTTTTCTTATAAGTTCACTTTGATGCTAAGAGACACCAGAAAATTTCAATTCAACTCTGTTGTTTTCGTTATTCTAACTTATACAGTATCATTTGCACACCAGTATTTGTAAATGACTTGCTGCATTTGTCATAATAAAAGATGTCATTACTGAGACAACAGTTATGGAAATAACAATTTATTGCCACAACATTTAATAATCAATTTCTTACATAGTTGGAATAGCTAACCTTGTGCATAATTTTGTTATTTTCACTCACCGAAATATACGTCAAATGGTACACAACCATCTAACATAAATGTGTAGCCCAAAATGTGTGTACGTAGGTGCCATCCATGACAAATAATCGCTCGCGACAACGATGATATTTGCCCTGGGATCGTACGACTTGAAGGGCCCGCGATCATCGTGCGCGATTCTTGCGATCATTACTTTTAACAAAATGAAAGTATGTAAACACTGCGCAAAAACTGCTAGCTATTATAGCCCAGTTATGATCGCAATAGTCCCATGCAACATGCACCTTCACGTAGCTGTGACTGAAAACATGTTTGCTTAGTTTGATAAGAAATGGGAGAAAGCAGGTGCTACTGATGTGATGTGTGGGCATATAGGTATATTTGTATAATTTCTAGGCTTACCTGTTGTTGCTATAGCTGTCCACGCGAAAAGCAGTAAGTTTGCCCCTGCCACTAATAGCGACTTCGCCTGCGGGTCGCTAGCTTGCGACTGCACGCGACTTTGCGGTACATCGTGGTTTAGAGAGCGTTGTGATTATGACCGCCCTAGTTTGCGAGTGTAGCTATCTTTTGCGAGAACTGTCACGGTTACCCGGCGCCTTCACCACTGTTGTTTAACTGTTATTTTACTAACATGTTTTACATATGTTTTGTAGTGGTTGGGTGGCTGTAGTCAGAGGTAGGCACTTTATACTGACACTAGTTGTGATTAAGTTAAGTGCGAGGGTTACTGATAAATGAAATATGCTAATCTAATTAAGATGGCTTTACTTTACAAGTTTATATTACAGAATACTACAAGACTACACTACATAATTTAGATAGGAGGGGAGCGGCTGTTTCAATATTTACATTGTTTTACTGTATATTGGGTGACCCTTTGGCCACCTTAGACCTCACCGTTAGTATGATGCCGGAGGCTGATGATGACTGTGTCGGCTGTCGACGGACGGCGGCATGTCTTGGGTCTCGACCCAGGACCATCCTGGCGAGGTGGTGTCGGCTGGAAGACTTGAAGGAGACAGACCAGGATTCCCTCGATACATTGCATTATATTACCACACTTCAGTGCCGGTGGGGAGAACCGCAGAGGCCCTCGTCTTGTGCAACTACTGACCTGATTGCACTACCGTCGACGCTAGCCCATCCACCATGCGTGGCTCTTGGTAATCGTAACAGCACTCTCAGTGACGGCAGTTGGCAATGCTTCTGTGGATAAATTTTTCTCTTTAAAAATGTTCCAAAATTCATGTTTGTAGCGACTGAAATGTCTCTTTCCTTGGCTAATTTCCATCCTCGACGGTAGTGTTACCTAGCCTAACTATTAGGTAACAGTTTATATACATGGAAATTTTAAATGTTTGTTGAAATGGGTGTTTACAATTAGAATTTATTGGTTTGTGGACATACGCCATTGCTCATGAGCACATGCAATGGCGTATGTCCACAAATCAATAAATTCTAAGTTTATATATGCTCCACTAGATGTCTGTAAGAATTCCATCACAAAATGTACATTATTTTAGCGATTATGTATATAAAGGAAGTAGTGACATTGTGACATTTTTGGAAGTGATATACATTGAAAAAATAATTTCTAAGAATCATTCTTCCAACATAATGTTGATCTTCGTGAGAACACGGAAATATATACACGTACAAATCAAAATAAATAAAAATTAGCCTTAGTAACAAATTAAAATTTAGGCATCCATAAATAATGTGTAAACATATGCCTTTATTGATGTTGAGTTAATATTGTAGAAAGTGTGGTTCTTCTGCATTACAATGTAGTGTGTATGTTTGCGACACGAGTAAGAACAACTGAATGGGTAAATTTTAATCTTTTAATTTAGACTTATAAGTAACGTTACTGTACATAGGCCTATAGCTATAATATACTGAAGAAATGGACAGGGATAATTTTTTTTCCTGCAGATGTTGGGATCCATTCTACGCCAAAAAAGTAATACAATTACAAGGCAACGACGCTAACCAATACTCTAATATGACATTACGAGTTGTATACTTGTGAAACGATATCTATACAATATTTCCGTTTTAGTAATATTCTCGCTTAAGTGATGCTATAATAAAGACTTATTGAGAGTTTTGTACTTTCATATTTTAAAAATGTGAATTGTCAAACAAAACAGCTAACTCGAATGGTCATATCAGTTCCAAATCTATATTTCTTTTACAGAAGTCTCGTAGTTTTTTTTTAAATAATCTGCTGTTTTATTCATAAAACTGATTTGCGTAGCGTAAATATTGATGTATCATATGTATAGGACTGTTTCTACACCAATTAATTTAATTACAGTTGTTTAAATATGTGACACAACTCAAGGAAAATGTCCGCCATTTTATCTTAGAAATCAAGTTTGCTAGTCGTAGCGAGCCCTCGAAACAGCATGCTAGTTTGTGACAGACTTTGCGAAAGCTTTGCGATTTGTGTGCTTCACGTGGACAGTTCGCAGTCGTAAAGCAAGAGAGTGGCAATAGCTTTCATCGCAAAGTTTTGTTTACTGTGGCTAATGATGACAAAACTGCTTTGCGACACGGCATATTAGACCTGCTGGATCTTAACGCTGTAGGATAATTACAGACTCTTTATTATATGAGGGTAATTTAATGAAATACGTAGTTTGCGTGGCAATAAGACTGATTCCCCCTGAGCTACAAACAACTGCGCTACACAACATCGAAGTTATTCATGAAAATAAATTGTAAAAACTAAAATATTAATTTCCTGAGCTCATAGAGATTGTACAACACGTCTCGGTAGAGCTGTATAATGAAACAAATTTATTTTGCTTTTCGAATCGTCTATCTTGACAGTTTATAAACTAAGCTTTTTCTCAATAGTTAAGTTATCTCATAAAATAAAAAAACTTACATTACTTTTTTTACGTACTATATAAGCGTCACTGGGACGCGAACACCTCAATATTTCTACTGGTTAGATAGGTATAATCGGCTGATAGAAAACCAATTTTATAACTTTTCGCCCTTTTAGATATCGAATCTCAAAAAATCTTCATTTCACACCTTAAATATTTATTCAAGTATCCAAGTGAAGTGAAAATCACCACGACAGCTCGTTCAGCCTAAACAAAATCGATCATTCATTAAAATTCACATATAACCCCTTGTACCATAACCACAACCTTTCATCGGGGCTAACTTTAACTCTTCATCATCAACTCTCGTGATAGCAACTAACAAATACACAAGAACAAAAAAGAAGGTTGCGACTCCCTATTATTCGCAAGGGCGTCTAGGCAAGAATTTAAAACCTCAATCCAAACAAAGGTAGAACTCACCATAATCATAGTATAATAATACCAGTTATAGGCTGTTCACGATAAAGTGAGCACTGAATAAAGTCTTCTTTCAGCCGTTTTGCTATTATCTTAAATATTTTTAATATGAAAACTTCAATGTAAGTAAATTTCAGTGTAAGCATTTTAACACACTCGAAAGTTAACATATATTGGCCCAATGAAACAAACGTTTAATTAATTACAAGTTTTGCCGAGTGCTCATTTTATAGTGAACAGCCTATAGTAATCAGCAATATTTGAAAGAAAACTCATATGTATATTGCAATCATAAAATAGGTGATCTAAAGAGTAGCTTCAAAGAAAACATAGTAAATTCCGGGTTCAATCGCAACAGCGATTTATTCAAACACAACATAAATTAACATAACCTCAAAGATTTTACAAACTCAGATTGTCAACAAAACCAAAACATTAGAAGTTACAATACAAAAGGAATAATTACACTACACATTTAAGTCACAAAATTACTGTTGACAGGCGTGCAAATGGAATCAAATTATAAGTGAAAAATATTGAACATTAAGAAGCCCTAGTCGAGAATCCTAAGTAGGGCGTAGAAAAAACAACAATATTTACAAACGTTGGCTAGTCCCAACCTCGTAGAGAACTAACACTCACAGCATGTGCTAACTGAGTCTCATTCCTCAGTAAACAAACCCTAACATAAAATCGTGGGGACAGGCCCCTACACATAATCACAGACACCAGCATAACATACCTCAGTAGTGTGCACACATCAACTAACCCTGACACAGTCTCATAATCGGTCACATAAGGTGTGTGTAAAATAGCATTTCAATACTATTGTTTATCTGTAAGTATACACATACTCTGTCAAAACCTAACCTTCAAATAATACGCCTGCAGAAATTACTTAATAATCTTAACTATTCTATTGAATTTACATGTATGCCTCTCTCTCTCTAATTGATTATTACAAAAGTTACTGATGTTTACACTGTGAAAACCCGAATGCGAAAGTTACTTTAATTACTAGTCAAAGAGAAAAACAACAAACAGCACAAAACACGAACGGAAGACTAGGACTTGGGCCATTATGCTACAAGACTTCAACTCAAGAAATATTTAAACATGAAACTAAACAGGCGCCCAAAATTAATCAATTATAAGTCCTGCAACATAACAACCCATTCCACATTTACATTAACGAAAGACAAGCGTAACACATTTAACTGGAAGCCGACTGAATGCACAAACAAGAAAACACGAGTATAAATACAAGAAGCGAGCATTAATATGGATCTCTGAAAGTCCGCCCGACATGGATGAGCAACCATAACATGTTAAATTACGATAAAATAATTGTTTCCATTAAACCTGAAATTACATAAGAATAGCATAATACAATCATTATGCGACTCGATACGTACAATATTAATTACATATAAATATATTTTAACTTCACAATTTTACAGGAAAATTATTATAACGCTTGGAAACAATTTCTTGACGTTCAGTAACTGTCGCTCGAGCGCGCTGGTGTAGCGCGTGACTAGCTGCACTGTCTGCACCTGTGTCTCTGCTTATTCAATATTACATCTATGGAGAAGAATGTCAGGTTTACATACGGCGTTGTAAATTATTCCAAACTATAACAAATGGTATATAAGGTATGTAAGAGTTTTTGGATACGTGAAAGTGTTCCAAATATAACTGCTGAGAATAAAACATATTAATGGGTGATATCTTGCAATGTCTGTTACTGTCTCGGGCGTCGTCAAATTACGTCGTGTACCGATACAGTCGGTACGATGCTACTGTCAACTTGCACAATTACACAACTGACGATCTGCTAAGTCTCGTAAACAATATAATTTGGTTGTATCTTTACCTAATAACCTTTTTGCGGCCGCTTACCTAATCATCATCCTGAAGGTTAAAAAAAAAATAATATCTCAATGGGTGCGTTTGATATCGATGATTTATCTAAAATACTTTCCAAGCATTTTCACCTCCTAAGAGACTGAATTTCGAAAAACCCTTGTATCACATTTTAGACTAATTTTTTACCGGTGTCTCTTAGATGTGAAAAACAACAATAGCCCGCTAGGTTCAAAATATATAGACGATTTATTAAAAACACATTTTATCACTTTTCACCCCTTATCACCTCCTTAGGTGGGGAATTTCGAAAATTTGTGAAATTACTTTTCGGGTATTTGAATATGTACAAATCTTTAATGAAAATCGCGTCGCTATATAAAAAAAAATCAACGGGGTTGATATTTATCGATTGTGAATCGGGAACACATTTTACCCTTTTTTACCTCTCTGGGGCCGATTTCGGAAAATATGTTTTAATCAGGGTTGGGCACTTATTATACACAACATAGAAAACCCAGAGTATTCTACATGATGTATAAAACCATTAAAATAATTACATATTTAATGAAATAAACTATAATCATACTTAATACAGTGCTTAGAAATTTAATTTGAATTTCATTTCTTTATTCGTAAACAAAGTGGAGCAAAAGAACTCTCATGTTGTTATTTGAAAATCTGTAGCTTATATGGTAAAATAAGAACGCCAGGTAAATATCAACAATTATAAATAAAATATGTATATAAATACTGCAGAAATATATCTACTTTAGTTACAAAATATGATAAAACAAGAAAATTAGGGTTTTACATATTAATTAAAAAATTTAAATAATTAAATTAACAATAACATTTAAGCATCTTCAGTATCTCATTAAACATTTACATACAGTACACCAAATAATTAATATTTTCACCAAAACATTGTACACAACTAAAAATATGTCAACTTTAGTTACAAAAAAAAGACTGCTGTTTGAGAATTAGAGTTTGTTAAGTTAACATGTTTGCTTGAATAAATAAAATAAGTACTCAAAATAACAAAACATTTAATCAGATTCAGTATCACAAACATTCATAAAAATTTTAAAAAATCACTTTTCACTAAAACATTATGTCTTCTGTCTGGAAGGTGTGCTTTGCATATAGGTAAAATATTTTTTTCACCATGTCTTACTATTAGCCTAGAAGAAAAAAAAATCATTTTCATCAGATGATGACACTTGAAATTCTTTGACCTTCAGAGTGTGGTAAATGAACAGGAGCTTCTTAGATCTTTCAAAACTAGGCGGTTTCGTGCTGTGTTGTGAACATATGAGCAGTTTGAAAACATTTGTTCTAGTTGGACTGATGAGGAAGGTATGTTGATTAATTTTAATGCTAGTATTCACAGCTCTTTATGTTTTCTCTTAGCCATGCCCCAAAAAGTTGTTGGGAGAGTTACATTTTTCATTCGTAGTGCTGAGAAAACATCGTCATTCTTTATACTTTCGTAGGCTATTATTTCCTCCTGATAGTTCCTCAAAAAGGAAATCGTCAATCATATCCAAGTGTTCGGAAGTTAGACGCTTGCTTCTGTATTTGGGGTAAAGGAAGTTTGCTGTTAAATTAAACTTGTTTAGAGCATAGTTTCTTCTCTGGGTCAGATTCGTTTCTGCTTCATGAATACCCTCCAGAAGACGTTGCTGTAGCCATTGTTCAGCTGCATCGGAACAATTCGTTGTACTATGTTGACACACATTTATGAGCTCACATACTGGATTGAAGAGCTGAATTTAATATTCGACACTTTTTATGAAATTCTGGTCATACATAGGTTTCGTTACATCTTCAGGAATCAGGCATTAATCTTCGGCAGCTACCATCTTTTTCACAGCAGGTAGATTGGACAAGAGATTTTTGAAAGTATCTCTGTAGCTACACCATCTTGTTTCGCAAGCAAGATAAATTCTGAAGCCTGCATGCTGACGAACTTTAAATTAATGATCAGGTTTGTTGAATGCTTTTAATATTGCATTTGCTCGCGATGCCACTTGACTCGAAACAAAATATTTTGCTAACAACTGTCCTGTATGAGAATTACGAGTAAGGTGTCAAATGTTCATAATTTACCCTATTTGTTTCATATTTGCTGCATTGTCCGAGACTACACAATATACATAGGCATTGTACATGGTCTTTTCTAATTTAAACAGACTGTATAACAATGTCTGCCAGTTTATCACCTCTTTCCCTTTCACCTGAAAGATCTCAAGCATCTACGAAGGGCGGCGTCCCCTCAGATGTGTGTAGCATTGCAGCTACATTTTTGTATTTGTATGTTCATTCTTCCACCCATCAATTAACAGTACTAAAGAAGGTTTAAACTTTATAGATTATTTCGTTGTTTCGTAAGTCTCATCAAGTAAACTATTTGACAAGTTATTTCTGGATGGGAGTTTATATGCTGGTCGAAATTTTTGCATGACATTTATTAAGTGAGTCGATTCAACTACAAAGAATGGTATATTGCAACCATAAGAAAAGTTTTCCAAAGCTGAATTTACAATCTTTTCTTCGCTGCTACTTGTAAAGTTTACAAAATAATTAAGTTTTGAATAATTTTTCTTTGTTGACACATCATTTTTCATTTTGCTGCAATGGTTGTCACTGCTTCCACTAACCGATGTAAAAGATTTTGATGGTAGGCTTGCTGAGTTTGTTTTTTTCCATAGATTTATCACATGTGGTGCTGGAGTTCTCAGTAGCACCAAAACAATTATCTGAATCATAACATCTTCCTTCGTTGTTTTTGTTTTGTGTTTGCGCTTCATGAAGGCTGTCATCTTCAGAATCGGTGGAAAAGGAACTGGAACTATTTACATTCACTGTACGCTTCTGATTTTTTGCTGTGTAGTTACTTGGAGCTCCAGTGGTTTGTACAAATTCTTCAGCAATATTGTTACGTTTGTTTGCATACCTTCCTGTGCGATTGTAGATGTGCAACAGCTGGTTTTTTAAAAATGTTTCAAGTAAGTTATGCATAAAGCTTGTGGTTTTCCAGTTTTTTTATCTTTCTCCATTATGAATCCTTCCCCACACATATCATGCCTTGGCCTTCCTCCAAGGTGGTTTGCCATCGTAATTGAAACACAAATTTTACTAATAAAATTGAAATTCTGTTAATTCAATTACTAGGGGTGTATGAATAGTGGAAGTTTTTTTCCTAGTTTGAATATTTTAAAGTTGAATATTAAAATTTTGAAAACAATGACAATAGTTTCAAATTCGAATAGTTCTAACAAATGAGTAGTCCATTTGCAAACAGTGTTATGTCCTTGCTAAAAAAGTTATGGGAAATAACGAAAAACTGTGACAGACAAAGAAATGATGTTAGAGTTGTAAGTATTTTTTTACAATGTGTGCGTATGTCAAGGTGAAGGTATATCCATGCCATACAAATCATAATCAATTAGAAAAATTATAAAATTGGAAAAATGTTTGGACATAGCACAATTTGCATCTGTGATGTGGACTTAACATATTTTGCATCTGTATGTTGTATTGTAACCCATTTTCGATTAAATATTTATTGTACAATACAAGAGGTCTATAGTATTAACATATTTTATTATAATTGCACATAAAATATTAACCCATTGTAATGTTAATGGCTAAAAAAATAGCTTGTATCACTAAAAAAATAAGGAAAATAATTTAATATGTACCATTTCACAGCAATCTACCGCATTAACGTACCCTCATTGTCTGATGTTTGCTCCTCGTTTACGTTTCACTAGCATGTTAAGCAGTCTTTGTAAACACAAAGTTACACTTTTAACTAACAATGAATCAAGAAAACAAAATAATACAATAATGTGTTACATTTTGCAGCATTTCACAATCATAGTCTGATTATGTTCCACATGAATCAACTTATTAAACAGTCTTATACAACACTGACACATAGGACTAACATTGAAGTACAATAATATTTGTAGGCAATGAAATTCGTTAAATAACAGGCTTAAATCTGAATTGCGACGTCTTCTTCAGGAAGTACATCAAAATCGGAATCATAAGCAACGTCTGCAGCATCTTCACTATTGTAGAACAGTTTTGTAGTACCTTAGCTTGGCAATACTTTCCCACTGTTCGCCATAATGTGTAGTCAGCAACCTGCGTACATCGTCTAGTTTTGGTCTTCCAATTTGAACACCTTTCTCTATGGTAGTCGGCTTTAGATTTGTTACATGCTTTCCCCTTCTCAC
>PNEQ01077671.1:0-19384 GCA_003012365.1 Medauroidea extradentata
CCCACCCCCTCCACCTTCACCCCTCCTCCTCCCCACTCTCTACGAACTAAAACATTACTCTCCAACGTTCCTGTCAGAGCCTGCCAGAAATGTACATTACTCTCTTTTACCCAACCTTATACATATACACAGATACAACTTTTCCTTATACACAGCAATCTAATCTCATTTGTCAAGAACAAGTTCCACACTAATTTTGTTTATATAATGTGCGTACGTTTCTACACATTAAATTTAAAATGTTTGTGAAGAACTTATTATTACACCGAAACAAATAGGGTAAAAACACAGAAAATGTTTTTAAAAAATTGAACTTTATTTACGATATTTTATCTACACACTAATACATGCAAAACACATAGGTATCCCTTCGGAAAAACACACAATAAATTATAATTTTTCAAAAATCGCTTCAACAGTAACACTGAAACTCCGAACTCTTGAACATAAAGCTAGCTATGATCAAATATAATGTTTGTAAATGAAGTTGTTAACTGTACTAAAATTGTAATGATGTGATCTTATGATTAGCTTTCTGTCAGATTCAAAATTGGGAGGCTTCCGCTATAATATTGCTATGTACACGTTGCGCTTGTCGGAAATTTCTTTAGGTTATAGGTTAGCATATGTCCGTTTGTTTGCTTCAATGAATTTAATGTAATGTTAGTTTTTACAAGTTGGCCATAACATTGCTTCTATTACTGACTTAAAATGAAATGCTCAAATATTATTCATACCGAAAATGTTTTTGCCCGCGTCTCATGCTGCGTTTGAAATAAAGTTAATTAACGGCCTGCCGGACGTATTTTGCCGATCAACTGATACCATAACTTATCATAGAACAGACTCTGAGCATATTTGCGATTTTCCAGTATAATGAGATAATGAACGATCTTGTGTACTAAAATTGAATGTTGTGATCACATAATTATATTTCTGTCAGCTCCCAACCTGGCATGCAACCACTTGACAAAAATTGATTTAGGTTATAGGCGACGCTAAATTTCGTTCACTTCGACAAAAATATTATTATGTTTTTATAGGTAGGTCCTTACAGAAACTATTGTTGTTGTGAAGAAATTTACTGGGTATAATGTTCGTAATACTAGATAGGCCTATGCCTATTATAGGTGGATTTTAAACATTTTCAATCTGCAACTTTATTGTTATAATATTTACGTAAACGTAACGGAATATTGAGTCCATATTAAAACGGAATTTACAAATAAAATATCATTCCCAGGGACATGATCACCACACAAAATTCTTTAAGGCACCAACCCATACAGCACGAAATGTTTCGGTAGTATTTCAGAAACGTTTGTCTATACAATTTTATTTTAATGTTTCAAAGATATTTCAGAAATATTGGAATTCAATATTCCAATCCGAATGTTTAAGATAGGCCTAAGAAATATTTAGTTAAGAATTATAGCAACCAGGTTGATTACATATTCCGCAGCACACTTAGCAGAAATATTTGTGAAATATTGCAAAGAACATTTCATTATGAACATTACAAATAGGTCTCTGAAATGTCAAATTGAGTTGTTCGACGCAACGATCGCTGGGTGTCACGGGACACTGCTGTTGTGGCAGCCATTTGTTAGTTTTCTTGTATAAATGTTCGTGGATCGCGGATTTCTTACATATTTGTTTGTATGGATTTTCGTTAGTAAATTGAATTGCTCTTTAAAGAAAAGGTTAAGTCACATTTAGGTTATTTTTCGTTATTTAGAAGTAAAATACCACAAATTACGAATGTTATTAAAGGAAGTTTTTATGGATAGAGGTAACTTTTATCTTGCTCGTTTTTCAAGAGACCTTGTGCAAACAAATGTTTCATGGAACGTAATATATGTTTTGCACTGTGTCTAATCGTATTTTGGTCTTAAACGTGAATTATAGGTACATTTAAGTCGATAAGGTGTACTTGTATTAAGTTAACCTGCATTTGTGTTAGGTAGCCCAACTTAACTTCAAGCAGTGCTACGATAGAAATAACAAAATCATTCCTATAGACATAACCACAGCAAATACAAAAGTCCTTTCTACAATAAACGAACATGGTCAGATATTTTAATCAGATACCGTTTCGAAATTGGAGAAAATTTTGTACTGGGCGACGGCTAACAAATCTTATTTATTAGCTCAGGGGTATGTACCGTATTTCAGTAAGAACAGCTCAATGTATTGGTTGATTGGGTAAATATTTACAGGGACTGTACCTAAAAGGAAAGTGTGTAAAGCAGAAGTAATTCTGTGTTAATTTTCTGTAACCCTAGCTGGCATTTTGTGTTGTGTGCTGAGGTAGTAAATAAGACACGGCTTTAAGGAAAGTCTTAGTAAATGTACACATGTTTTACTATATTTATTGTAGTGTCGATAGAGATTGTTAGGTTCACAAGGAAGTTGGTTGGAAATATGGGCATAATACAGATAGGAAGGGCAGGAGATAGCCTAAACAAAGCTTCAGAATACAAGCGTCTAGGCATACTGTTGCAGAGTGACTTAGGGTGGATAAGGCAGAGAGTGAGAGAAGTGTATAAAGGGAGGAAACCTCTACGAATGTTTTGATAGATTTTGAAGGGAGTTAGTAGTGCAGTGAAACAAAAGACTTTACATTACAATGTAGGGCATTCATAGAATTGTAGAAGCAGAGTGGAACCCATATGTGGAATTGAAGATGCTGGAGTAATATAAGGAACAAAGATGGGCAGCGAGGTAGGTGTAGGTGAAGGATAAGTGGACAACGCAAGGGTAGGCTAGTGAGAATGAAGAGGACTTTCAGTCGTCTGTGATTTTCAAGGAATTGTGGTGGAACTCCTTGAAGGAAAGGAGAAGTGTAGAGAGGCTGGTCAGGATGTACAGGATGGTAAATGTAGAGGGAGGCTGGGGTAAGTTAGGCTATCTGTTTTAACAAGCAGAGCTTGAACTAAAAGTATAGAGGAAGAGGGAATAATAGTGAGAAGATTTAGGTGATGAGAAGAAAAGATCTGGGGTTGGCAAACATTGCTTAGGAGGTTTTGGTGAGGGAGTAAAATTGGCTTTTGGAGGAGTTGGAAAGTTTTGGCGGTATTTTGTAGGTGACAGATAGAAGTTTAGCTTGCTACCTGGTGGTTGCACAATTGTAATAGAAATCTTTATAATTATAATCATAGTTATTAAGTGAAGTAATTTATTTAGAAGATGTTATGACTGCTTTCAGTGAAACTTATAATTTGTGCTCTATTGAAAATTCTACTGTAGTTATTTCATAGTTAGACTATGGCCAAATATGAGTTACTATTCGTGAGCTAAATTATATTCAGGACGCGCATTTCACACTTGATATCTTATCTAGCGAAAAATAGTGCTTAAAAGGAACATAGAAATTAAATGCAACTTAAATAAACAAAATATGATATAAATATCTGTGTCACATTACACCTGGGCATAGTACTGGATACTACTGGACGTTGTCAGTAGTCTGTCTATGTCATCCTAATGGCGCCTCTTTCTGGAGATATATGCACATCTTGCCAACCATACGAGAGACCGGAGACAGTCCGGCTATATACGAGGCAATACACACGAAAGGCTAAGTTTGTTAGGTACAAATTATTTAGGCTGGTGTAGTAATTGTTAGGGCAGGAATTTTCCTCCGAACTAGCTGTGCATTGCAGGCCCCAAAAATCTGGTTTCCAACCCGTCTAGCAAACATCTGCCTCCTCAACAATGTTAAATCTCCATATAATTATGGCTATCTTACATGTAAAGTTTTCATCCTTGATCATGATAACCAATTTATTGTAATTCAATGGAGTTATGCAAAAATGGCTTTTAACCCACTGTTAGTTCATGTACACACACAAGATAAGTTTTCAATAATGCCACGAGCTAGATACTGAATTTCTGAAAACTGCTTTTCTTTATACAATTTTGCTGCTTTTTATTTTTCTATATCCACGATCCTTTATTCCCACTGTTAAAGTCTATGGAATTTTATCTTATTGGCAAATTTAACTTACATATATATGACCAATACTGTTGTTATACATTTTGGAATAGGAATGGCAATGTATTGAAACGTTGAATGTGTAGGAGGTACACCATGGGTGGGAGGGGGAGGTAGGTATATATAAAGTTACAGGTTTTAAGATGATAGAATGTGAAAAAATAAGAATGGTCATTGCTAAATAAATAGCAATGTTCCAACTTTGTTGACTGCAAGAATGGCTCACTTGGAAAATTATTTCTAATATTTAAAAAAATTAAAAATTATGAAATGATGAATAATACAGCTCCTCAGAAAAACACTGTTGTTGTAATAACTAAGTTGAAAATATTTACAGCACATATTCATATTGAACATTATTAGAGTTTTCTGTACTAACTTATAAGAGCACAGATAAATGGTAAGATCTTAAACGGGGTCTTCATCGCATGGTGCGCAGGCCACATATGGCCCTCGATGGACTCTGCCGTGGCCTGGAGAACTTCTTAAAATAATTATACGTGAAAAAATAATTGCAAATGTTCATGACAAACAGTATATTGCACGTTGTGATAACTCTAGAGTTGTTCCTGGACCGCGGGCGTCATTTAGATTGTGAATGTGGCCAGCATTGTCTTCCAGGTTGAAGGTCCCTGTTATAGAATCTACGTTAAATTTTTTTAATGGTGAGAGAATGCAATTTCTTGGCATATCAGTATTACAATAACAACCACTATTACATTTATAAAGTGTATATATTGATGGAAGACAGTCTGGTAGTAGTATAATTACAATATTAGGTTCAAAACATGTGTTTTAAGGTTGCAAGTCATTGTAGGTAAATTATATGTATTACCATCTGCTTTATTGACTCACTTAACAGTGTCCATTTTCTGAAAAATTACTGATATGTAATGCCATAATGTTCCTGAAGCAGCATATACATGTAGGCTTGCTGTTGGGCTCTTGCTCTTGCCCGGTGGCAAATACAGTAAGAATATAATTTCATCCCCTTCAGACCCTCACAGAACTACTCCACCGAATTGTTTATGTTACATTACACTACTTATTACTTTGTAATGTTCTGGAACATTGCATAGCAATGTTTCTGTAACATTGCTATGTAACGTGTCTGAGAGAGAACATATCTAAATTGCTAAGACATTGCTGAAACATGTCTGAAACGTTTAACTACATTACTGAAATGTTGCAAATGTTTCAGTGAAATATTTCTGCGATATATCTGAATGTTTGTGTGCTGTCTGGGAAAACACGAAGAAAGTGTTTAAAAAAAAGTTTAAGAAATGAGGTTATGTTTTCGTAATTGTGCCTGATGAATTTTTTATTTTTTCCGTTTTGTTCCACGTATGTTTTATGCCTTTCCAACTTTTTAAACACCTCTTTTCGTTAATATGTGTAATGAAATATCAGTGTGAAGGAAGGAATCCCTCTCTCTTGCACACAAATCCTGTGCGTAAGTCATCGAGGGAGCAGGTTTGATGCAGACTTGATAAAGTACTACTTATATGCGTGGATAAGCAATGCTCATTTGATTAGGAATACTTGTAAAAAAGTGGCTCTTATTTTGTGACTCTGAATACGTACTAAGCAGTACCTATTTGAAGTATACTTAATGAAATACTGTTTGGAGCCATAACAATAAACAATACTTATTTCTAGTACTATGAATTAAAATCTGTGCTTAAGCTACATTATAAGTAGTGTTTGTTTCAAGTATTGCTTATTTTACGACTATGAATTCCACCCTTAGTCTGTTAATTTTATTATTTGGATCATCGGAATAATCATAGTTCGTATGCAGATCTGGTTCTGAAGTAGGCCTAGTATGACCCTCGTCGTCACTTCTCTGGAGATATCCGTAATTGCTTCGGGATAATTTTTGTCGGCACTATCTTCATCACCTTCGTCTACAGTAATTACATCAATGGCAGTTTCCTTCGGATATTCATTGTCATCTTTTGCAGGATGAGCATTGTCAAGTTTCATTTTTGTTGGCAGACCATTTTCGACATCATTCTTCAAAGATTTATTATTTGTACTGGTATATTCGAACTCATTATTTACATGTGGAAGTTAAGTTATCTCATTCTTCGCACCATCTGACACTGCTGCATGTTGTATACCACTTGCTCAATCCATAGGTCACTCGTCATCTGTGAAGCAGTTACACACTGATGGTTTTATCAGTTCTTGAGAATCTTGCGAAATGGCAACTAAGTAAGATAGGGCAGTATCTTGAGTAGGCAGCTTAAGTCGTTTTTCAGTAGGATAAAAAGCTGTATTCTTGTAGGTGGTCATATGTATTTTCAAATGATCACCTCTTGAAAACTGTTTCTAACATTTACGACTGTTGCTCAGCATCGTGCGCATAGGTCTGTTCTTGCATCCAAACCTCTCGTGTCGGGGTGCATTACAACCAAAAGTGAAAACCCTGTTACAGTAGTAGCAATGGGTCTTATGACTAAAGTTGAGTAGTTGCTCTAGAGTAGGTGCTCGGTAAGCGTGCTGAGCTCCTACTCACAGCATGAGTACGTACTTAATTCGGTATGAATAGAAAAAGTGACCGACTGTGAGCAGGTACTCACGTGGTAAATCGCCTGCGTGACAGTGCGCCATCATACGGCGCCGGCTGTAATGTGATTCCACGTACCAATACCAGTCTGACACTTGCTTTGAACAAGGTAGGCTACAATGGCCTACAGGGACAACAATAACACGGGACAAACCACCAAGCAAAACACGGAATTTGTTACGGTCGTAAAATACTATCGAATACTGCTGGACAAGTCAAACATTTCTGGTATTAAAAATAAAAAAAGTGAAGCAATTGCATGTATTAAAAATAGACTGCAAACA
The DNA here is from genome assembly GCA_003012365.1 of Medauroidea extradentata. Classification (NCBI taxonomy): domain Eukaryota; kingdom Metazoa; phylum Arthropoda; class Insecta; order Phasmatodea; family Phasmatidae; genus Medauroidea; species Medauroidea extradentata. The sequence continues at coordinate 6,854 of PNEQ01077671.1, forward strand.
GAATTCGGAATTACACTCACATAATCCCAAATTTCGAAGAAGGTGAACAATTTAAAAACAAGCATCAAGAAGAAGTCTGACATAACGAAAACGCGAAATAAAAAAATTATTTTGAAACCTTGGAAGGCCGAATTTCTTCGCTTCTTGGAAAGTACCATTGTGCGAATGAGATGTAAGTGGAAATATATTATTCTCTACACGTTTTGTATTTCTGTTGTGATGTACAATTATTCTCAAGAAATCAATTATGACACAATGCATGGAATTTTATTATGATTGACAACAATTATCAAATTATCAATTTAATTAAACATGTATGAAATAGTAAACCTTAATAATTAAAATATTACAATTAATTATTCCTGTGCTGCTGTCAAATTACATCATATGTACATACATCAACATTGTACATTGTTGAAATAATTGGGTTTTTAGGAGCAGTTACTGCTGGCGTAGCTTCGTCTGAACCGTGTCCAACAGCTACTGGAGAAGTGTGCAAGAATGATATGGACGGCGATTAAGAGGATGATGATGTCGAAAACGACGCTACTGCGATGGATTTGAACATATCACCACCGTCTACAGAAACCGGGCCTATGAAAAATAAAAACAACGTGTTAACTTCAATGAAGATTATGAAACTTAGAACTTTTGCCTTTACATTTTGTAGTTCTTCGACAGAAGATGTAAACTTTATCCAGTCATTCGATTTTGCATTTACAGCAGCTATAACAGAACTTACTGTTTTTGACACAGTTGACTGATGAACGCCAATGTTCTCGCCCACGCCACTTTGATATCCTGGATCACTAACGTAGCGAAGGAAAACTCTCATTTTCTCTTCGTTTTTCAGCGAACCTCCACGCCTTTCAACATTATCACCTAAAAAGTGGTTTGCTATCCACTGTACATTTACTCGATCAAATCTGTGAAGAGTTCGAAAACTTACTTCCCTTGGTCTACGACGCACATTATATACTTTGACCGCACGAACGGGCATTATTAACTCAGCCATTTCAAATTTCACACGTACTCTACAAAGGTGAATCTGCTACTGGAAAAGCTCAACATATCCGTAAGTATGTGCTCAATATCTGAGCAGCTCATCTACGTTCATCATATGAAAACTTTAAAGAGTGGGTGCTCACAGTCAATCGTTACTCACCAGTAGAGCACCTGCTCAGTTAACGAGGTGAGCATGTCCTCTTTTATTCATACAAACGCAAGCATCTGCTTCAGTTTTTGAACTTTTGAGTATCTGCTCACCTTTATTCATAAGACCCAATGTCGTGAGCTCGACTCTTTTTCGAGTGAATAGCAAGCCCTCCTACAAAATATTCCAAAATGCTAACTTTAAATTACAGTTTACAAAATGCATCAGTGGCATTCTCCTAAGGCTATTACTTCCCTTGATTCACCTTATGCGCAAAACTAGCACAGACAAGGTAAACCTTTGCTATCTCAGATTGAAATAGTTCCTTTCTTTTCACACATGTAAATAGTAATTTCTTACACATTTCACACTAACTTTTTAAAGAAATTTCTCCTTTAAAATGCCGTTTCTTCAACACATTCCCAGAAGTAAGATCAACGTTTTGCTTTGTACTCTAAGCTCACCATTAAATTTTCAATCTTCGTTGGAGATTTATAGGTGTTTTCTAATCCATTACAACTCCAGAGCAGACTATTTAACACAGCATGTGGAAAAATTACTACTCAACACTTTAGATCACTGTAAAAGTGGAAGAGAAGCGGTAGTAACACGATAAATCATATTGACATATCGCTGCTATAGAACCATATTGTTCTAACTCCATTTTTTTTTAAGATTTGTGGCTAGTTTATACTAACTCCATGCATTTTACATTACAGTACAGAGGAAATAGAAATATTCAACTCAGAAGGTATAGAACCAGCACGTTCTACTTTTTGTTCTATCTCCGTTGCAAAGGTATACATTCACTGTTATTTATTCTATTCATTTAGCATTATAGTATTTTAAACTTTGGAAACAGGGTCCCAATATGACATTACATAAACACTATTTATAGCGTGCGTTAATATTTTAATTGCGAAATAAAACGCATGTTCCGCAAACCTGTAATGGCTCTCCTGTAAAATTTCTAAATATGGAGTTTATAGCAGCGATATGTTATCACCAAGCATGGTTTCCACTTACGAAAGCTGCTACTAGACTTACCTATATATGCTAGGCCTATACCGACTTTAAATAAATGAACCGTTGCATTTAAAATAAAAATATTTCTTCTCGCCATCAAACATGAGTTTCGTGTACTTCTGATGTCTAACGGTAACAATAACGAGAAAACATCATATTCGTACCTATAAGAGAAAAAAAACTGTCTGCTGAAACTTAGTTGCCTTCACTACGTAAATATACTACTAAATTTTACCTGACTGATTGTTCGCAATATTCTCAATATCAAGGGCTAAGACGAGGTAAACATGTTAAAATTTAACTCAGTCTGAGAAAAATGTTTTCTATTTTAAAACAATGGCTTATAAATATGCATTTATTTATATGTATGAAATTGAAATGAACACATTTACACACATAAATTATTTCAATTTAAAATGTATGATGCAAGCAGTAGTACTTATGTAATGGAATGTGCGAGTTTAGCAATGCTGAATAAAATATTTACCAAGGTTATTGAGTTGTAAAGCTACAAGATATTAGATTAACGAATATCAATGTTACATCAATTTTTTTAGTGATTGTGATAAAGGTAAAATTATTCAACGAATGGGAATATTACTGGGCCATGTAGCTATTCATTTTTCCGTACAAAATATGGAAACTACAACAAAATATTACATTTATAAAAATATGTTTGTAATTAACAGGGTTAATGAATACTTGTGTAACGAAGAAAATTATGTGGATAGGTATGTTACCAAGTACCAAACAGAATGCTAAACTTAAGAAAATATAAATGAAGAGAATGTAAATATTCTGACAAAACTAACCATAAATTATGTAGAAGATAATTTTTAAAAATTAAAAATGCATGTTAAAATATATTTAGAATGAATTTATGTCGAGGAGTCGGGGAAAAAATATCAATTATTTACCAATTAGAAAAAAAAAATATGGATATAATATTCATAGTTAAATCCAGTATTCATTATATGCAAGTTCAATATCCATAAACAATTTCAATATCTGCACCAATCAAATTACAAATTCGCAAGATGATGTCTAAGATTTAAATATCAATTTCGGTGCTTGCCGTGGTAGCAAAAAATTCTAAGGCGTAAGTTTTATGACGCAAGTTACGGCGGTTCGGGGCTTCGCACTGACATACGCTTTTCAAGTCAAGGCTTCAAGGTCACAGTTGTAATTCTTAGACGCTAGTTTGCGTGACGACGTTGAACGACCGAATCTAGAGCACGCGAGCTATAGAGCGCTGTTTCCAGATTGCAGCCACGTTACGAAGTTCGGGACGTGCAATACTTAAGACTTTTGAGCTATAAAATATTAAATTCTTTATTATTCTAATTTATATTACAGTCTTGTATAGCATCGCGCTTTAAAATATGTAATTAATGATATTTTGTATTACTTTAAGAAAGAAACCATTCACGTACTCCACTGATATTAATTCACTACGTGAATTTTAACGGGCGCTTCAATAATAAATCATAACATCACATCATTTTAATCATTAGAGCTACGCTGCTGACCAAACGGAAGGTTTCTTCCGTTTTCGTAAAATCTGTCTGAAAACAAACACATTGTTGGAGTAGGTGGTGATTATGAAATTGATCATTCAAAACCAATTTCGTATGGGAACTGAAAAGTATGTGTTTTGGTCACTTTTATTGTCTACTAAGAATACATTTAAAGTGGGAGAGGGGGGTGTTATTTACTTATATGGATGACTTAAGGTGCCCTCGAACAGCTCAAGGCCTTGGTAGTGAAACACGGGAAGAAAGGGGGGAGGAGTCGGCCATGGTCTTCGTTAAGGAACCATTCCAGCATTTGCCTGTAGTGATTTCGGAAAACCCAGGAAAACGGAAATAAGGATTATTGGAGCCAAGTATCGAACCTGGTTCCTCCCGACTGCGAGGCGAGTGTTTTACCACTGCTCCACCTCCACCTCGTTCATCAAGCAAAAAAGAGTACAATAATATTATTCCGCGGTGTCAACTTAGGCGTATCACTCATTACCTCTACTTCTTTGATAATTATATCTTAAGCCTAAATGAGAGCACGTATAAAACAATATGTTTACCAGTATTGTTTAAATTTGTTTTACTACATACTGTGTTAGGCAGTTTTTCATACTTAAATATAAAGTTGAAGGTAAATACTAATTTTCGTCAGTCGAAAACTTACCGAAACCAGGTAAATGTTTTTGTCAAGGAAACAAAATAGACAACATAGAAAATCTTTGTAAACAAACTGTATGACACTTTTATTTCTGCTCTAATTTTCGATTTTAAAAATAGTTACCATACAAGTAGTAGAAATAAATTATCACTGCCTTAAATTTGTTTACGATAATTATTAATTGTTTGTCTTTCCTTTATGATTTCAATTTTTCATGTTAGTTTGATATACTGTGTCTATATTGTTTCTTCCTATTAGCGTAAACGTTTTTTTAACATCATGTTTCTTTCTAATAAAGCTTCCTTAATGCGTTAATAGTACGTGAATAATACTTGAATAAGATCAATACTATACTTCGCTCTCTTCCTCGTAACCTACCTATATTACGACTTTTTATTGTTTTGCCTTCAATAAAAATAAATGCTATTACACACATGAAATTTTGTTTCGAAATCAGTCACCATATACAACGTAACGCTCGGCCACGAGACACTGCAGTTTCACTACTAAACCAGTTTAGGACACGGGACGAAGAAAACTGCTAACTAAAGGAAGCCTGTATCTTAATTATCGACCTTTCCAGACATAACCTCAATGTCAGCAAAGTTAACGGAACCTTTTTCCTCTCCAGCCAACACTTTGAGCGACACTCGGCTGTCGAGTTTTTAGGACGAGGGTTTAGCGAATGTATGACAATAATGTTCCACACATTTCACATCTATATACAAGAGAACGGCAAAAGCTATTAAAGTGGGGTTGCTTTTAAAAATAGATTACGCTTGTTACGAACAACTTCCTCGCTTTCATCCCCCATCTAACTTGAATAGCAAAACAAGTTTCTCACTGACCAACTTTTTGAGGCTTCAGTTTCTTAGAAAGCGCACATATTGTTAGAAAAAATGCTGTACAACTAACGAAAATAAATTTAGCCTTCAGATTTCTTTGTTGGTGTCCAGATATATGAAATTGCACACCATAAAAATCTGGACACGATTTTACTTTTGATTCGTAAGTTATGATTAGAGACAGGAAAATTTCGCGAATTCGATGACCTGCAGACTACAATCCATTGTACTATGCACACCCAAGTCTCGTCTACTCGTTCATTGTCTGCTGTTTCACTGAGTAGCAACTAATGGACAAATGGTTGGGGTTGAATATGTATAGGATAGTGTGCAGGCCACTGAATCCGTGAAATTTTCCTGTCCCTAGTTATGATGTGACACATTTAAGGGCGCATGAAACAGTACAAAGTTCAGAATATTTGTTACTTAAATTTTTTTCAACCCCTTAAAATGGTTCAAATGATGAACCAACTTCCTCACCCAGTGCGTTTTTCGATGCTGAACAATATGAATAAATTTTAAGATCAAAGTTACAACGTGAAAATTATTGGATTTTTGGCAACACCGCGCGCCGAAACAAGAACTGTGCTTATGGCAGTTACCGTGCATTGGAAAGAGAGAGCGAATGTCCATATAACCCTGTACTGCAATTAAAGAGTGAGATGCTCTATAGCAGGCGACTACAAGTGCCGATCAACTAGTGCAGGAGCAACGGGACGTTGTCAAGATAGTATAGAGGCTGTGACCTAGGTCCACGTATCACCCTTGTAGTCCCGGTGGGGAGCGGAAGAGTAGTAAATTCAACACGTTACACTTCAGCAGTGTACACATGTAGATGTCTTGAATACCTGATGAATGGACGTCTTCGCATCTACGCAGTATGATGCTGTAATATCACTAGCGCGACAGACGCGATGTGCGCGACGCGAATGAAATTACTTGTCAGCTAATAAGCGTCAAGACTTCTGTGACATCAGCCTCGATGATGATTAGCTGAAAAGTTATTTTATTCGTATCGCGTGAACGTGCTATTGTGATTCTAGTATTATTGTTTAAAAACGTTAACTTTAGTGCTGTAGAAGTAAACCATTTATCTCGAACGAGCATTTTGCACTTCGGTGTTAATGGTTTCTTTCCTAAATATGTCACATTGGAACGGGAAAATTTCGCGAATTAAACTACCTGCATGTTAAAATGCACGTTCCTGTGTATATTAAACCCCGGACCCTACGGGAATTGTGCTTGGACTATGCTGTATGTTGGTGGGTTTTTGTCGGGCTACTCTCGTTTCCCCCGCCCTTCATTTTCCAGACGTCACACCATACCCACATAATGTTGCAACTACTTATCGGCTCTGTAGACATAATAGTCGCTGAAATGTATTCACTCATGCCACCACATATACCAATAAAATGCTAATAATAACACAACTGCAACTCATTAACGAACAATTTATGAACGAATAACAATTCTGTGAGATACGAGCGACAAATTTGCATTATCTTATTGCGTGACGAGAAAATTTAGTGAATAAAAATGTAATGTATACATCGGCCACAATATAAGTGCATACTGACTCACTATCGTTTCTGATAATTACTGTAACCATATTTCGACGCGGCTGTTGTTAGTTGTTATTTCGACTTTAAAATTAACAATTCGAAATAACTTGCACAACACTAAGACTACAATATTTTTATTCAATATCTTCAGAAGCATTTATTTCATCCTCACCTATATTTGTATAACGGAGTAATTTTATTTAGCGCTTCATCATTTTATTGCGTCAAATTTATGTCCACCATTTTAAAAGTTACCTCCAACTGAAATTTTTAAGATTTATAAGGGAAGGGTAAAGTGTAAAACCTGCAAAAACCTGAAGACTAAGGGTCGAATCTATAGACCTGTTTTAAATGACAACCAACTGCTCAACAATGCTTTCTCTATGGGGATAGCAGTAGGTTGTCATTCGAAAGAGGTTTATAATATAGGCCCTAAATATTTTCACTGTTTAGTGTGTAAAAATTATTTTAATCTCATGTATTAAACAAAATTAAAATCACTCAATTGTAAATTATGTTTAGTTATATATATATATATATATACATATACATATATAGATATATACATATATAGATATATACATATATATATACATATACATATATATACATATACATATACATATATATACATATACATATATATACATATATATACATATACATATATATACATATACATATATATACATATACATATATATACATATACATATATATACATATACATATATATACATATACATATACATATATATACATATACATATACATATACATATATACATATACATATATACATATACATATATATATACATATACATATACATACATATACATATATATACATATACATATATATACATATACATATACATACATATACATATATATACATACATATACATATATATACATATACATATATATACATATACATATATATACATATACATATATATTTTTATTTATTTATTTTATTTATTATACCGATTTTTTGTGCCACTCAACAGCCGAGGCCAATAACAGTGTGACACATACAAAAAACATATAACATTACATATACATATATATACATATACATATATATACATACACATACATATACATATACATACATATACATATACATACATACATATACATATACATACATACATATACATACATATACATATACATGTCTATACATATACATATATGTGGGTGTGTGTGTATACCGAGTCATATTTTAAAGTAACACCATCGCAAAATAGCTTCAACAGTTCTCAGGTTTCCAGCCATGAAAGATGTGTGGTTTATCCGGAAGTATGTGCGACCTGCAGCTCAACAAAGCTGAGGGTCACTCTAAAATTGTTGTCTGAAGAAAAAACAATGTACGTACATTTACTGACGTGACATAGTGTCCAGAAAGGATTGCTTAAAGACACATATTTCTTTAGTCAACAGTTTCAATTGTCACATTTTTCTTAAACTTCTGTCCGATAGAACTACACCACAGTACCGTATTTCGCGACAAAGCTATGTTGCGTTGCCTGGTTATTGAGTTCGTGAATAAATGTAGCTCTTTTAGTTTTGTCGTAAGGCAATTACTTATGTATGTGCTTTATATTTTAATATTGTCTGTAAATTGTTTATGTAAATTATGAAACGACCGAAACCTATACAAGAAATAATATATGTAGGCTACGAAGGCGGGAGCAAAAGATTCTGTTGATGATTTTTAAGTTTTTTTTTTATTTCACAAAATTATGGTGCCTGCAACGCAATTAATTAAGCTTTCAAATATTCTGGGTGTTCTGAACGAAAAAATTCTCCCCAACGAATATACAACAGCAACAATATAAACTATTTTCTGCATATCCTCAGTGAAATGAAGACATTCTGAAAGCGCCTGTGTTTTATATTAAGTTAAGTCAATTAAAATATTAAAACAGAATTTACGTGCAAGTCTATGCATGTGATAGAATGGACATCTAAGGGAAATTATAGAGTCAAAAATGCCGATTACAAATCCGCTACTTGCGACACTCAAAAAGTATGCGCCTACAGATGTCAAAAATTAATAAGTTGACAACTACGACTACAAAAGTGAAATAAAAAATTAATTTCAACCAAAAAATGTTCGAAAACAAATTTGTGACGGCATCGGACACAGTAGTAAACTGTATCATTCATACATTTTTGCTTGCATTCTTCCCATTGGAAATTTAATTTTGACATTAGTGAACAGTGAAGAAACACGGTCAAATTGTTCTTTTCACACAGATGCTTCTCTTACGGACGGTATCAAACGTTTGGACAGCATTTGCGATAATGACTAAAATGTATGTGTCACAGTTAATTTCATTACTAAGCGTAAGCGTGGATTAGTATTATTTTCATGGTTTTGTATCAGTATATTTATGTAAAGTGTTTCGTATATCAGGCACCGTAAGCGGAGGTTACATTGGACACGTGGGTTGACTTTGGGACACTTTTGCGCTCTTTATTTTCCATAATTGTCAACTACGAATAAATTTTGATTATGTCATGTAGATATTTAATATTCGGATTCTGTCACAAGAAAATTTCATTATTTAGGGCTACAAAACACGCGAAAAAAATTATTTTGTAATGTCTCAAGTCACCTCCGCTTACGGTTAGGTATATAAAAAAATTCACGTCATATTTTTACGTATAAAGATTGCAATACTTCCGATTCGAACAATAGAATATACACAAATTACCAAACAAAACTCCCGAAAGTCGTAGTGTGGTTGTGATCTGGCAACAGCGCGCACCGTACCCGTAATTGAAAGCGTACATAATCAGTTTAGACTTTATGCGTTTAGTCAATAATAAAGTTTGCTTTTAAAGAACTTGGTGTTATTAAACCAAACCCCCAGCTAAAAATTTGACAAATTTTTCTTGTTGGGCCTCATGCCTCGTCAACAGCGATGTCGTTAGATACGGTTACACAATGACAGGAGTTGGGAGAGGAGTCAGCCATGGCCTTCGTTAAGAAACCGTTCCAGCATTCACCTGGAACGATTTCGGGGAAATAATGGAAAATCGAAATCAGGACGTCCGGAGTCGAGTTTCGAACCCGGGACCTCCCGATTGCAACAGTACAATTTCTGCAGGTGATGTTGGTATTACGGTTGTAAATGAGTTGTTCACAATCTGGCAGGATGATGATGTATTACGGGTTTAGCTAAGCGAATTGTGAAAAAATTTCAGTAACTGTTGGAACAGTAAAAATGCATATAATTTTACTATTCAGACATTTCCTAACGAAAGGATATGTCAAAAAAACTATTATTTTATACAAAGGACACTTAAGATACACCATCAGTGCAAAATGAATGGGATATTTTCACGTAACGTAGTAGATAATATTACGACCCGCAGTTGTGACTAACTTTACTCAACAAACTCAACAAGTAAAAACATTTATTCTTAATAAAGATCAACATACAAAAAAACATTTACCGAATTGAGAGTGATACCCTTTACATAAAGTAAGGTGGCATACAAAAGCTACGTCGCATAAACACCGTAATTAAAAGAAAATTGTAGGAACCTGAAGAACGAAATGTTGCCACTAATGACGCGATTGTTTTCGAAAACCACCATATTTTTCAGACATTACATCCGTTGATATGTTACGGAACCATTCGATTCCTATATTAAAGTAAATTTTATATATCAGCTTATCAAAATGTATTATCTATTATCGAAAAAAAATTTCGAATTAGTGTCGTGATTCATGAAAAAAGAGAGGGTAGGGGGGAAGTATGGATAATGCAAAGTGGAGCAACGATGTTTTGGTTAGCACTTAACAACGGGATTTTCAGCACTGGGAAAAGAGTGATACGAGGTATGGAAAACAGCCGAAAAGAAGGGTCGGAGGAATGGGAGATCACTGAAAACCTATCAACTAGCAACATTGTCCGGCAAGATTACCACTGAGAAAACCTACGCAAATGAAAAAGATTCCGTACGGTGGTAAGTTGCATTTAGATAACAGCACGCTTATGATAAAACTATATTGAAACAATAATACTACATTATATGAATAATCCATGAAAGTATGTCGCAAATATTGCGAGATAATTCTTTGCAATACATGAATTTATAAAAAGCTATTCTTAAGAGTGCGTGGTAGATAAATAAATAAACGCTGAAAACACGGATTGATTTCTACGCTTTTTCGAAGCCAATACGGATAAAATACTCAATGACAATCCTAGATAATGGTATCTGCCAACTTTATGAGTAAATTTTTATTCAGTGTAAGAGAAGGTAAAATTGCTCTAACTGCACCTAATAAAGACGAATTATTATTATTATTGTCATTATTAAAATTACCAATTCGTTACGCGTGATTTCTTGTGCCGCAGTTAACTCACGAGGTTCCGACGTCAGAAATTGGGCCCCAGAAGTTCGTAACACTGGAAACAATCATGTTCAAAGCGTTGGCTAAAACCATTTTATAGGATTGCTATTGTCTAACTTTCGCAAATTTGCTTCAAGAAACCTACAGTTATATATTTATGATTTTAGTGTTGAATTATGTACCACGCCCTCTTAAGTGAAAAATTCACTATAGGAAATGAACATTGAAAACCAACATTTGTTAAGTAAACAGAAGAAGGAATAATAATTATATTTCGAGCGTATTTTCAAAAAAGACTAGATAGGCAACTGTAAACTATGATTTCGAAATAATGAGGTTGTTCAAACGTCTAGTGCATCACATGTTGCCTGCCTGTAAGGCTAAACATTTTCTACATCAATTTTGTCGGGAACGGTTCACTTGTGGGTGCTGTGACGAGGCAACTGTTATTGTTTATTTGGGCTTCCTGCTACAGAATGTGTCATAAAATATAAAAAAATGCAGTGGTAAAAATTTATATGCCAAAATAATGATTGGCCAACCACATTATCTATCGAAGGTTAAATGGGTTCGAAGTGTGTGTATGTGTGTACATATATATGTATATATATATATATATATATATATATATATATATATATATATATATATATATATATATATATATATATATATATATATATATATATATACAGGGTGGCCAAGAATAAGTATTACAAATTGATAGGGATGGTAGATGTGCATGTTTGGAACATATTTGATTCAGGAACCCATGTCCGGAAACGCATCCTTATACCTGCAATGGTGCACCAAAGTAACAGGGGTAGGCAGGCAACCTGGCGACAACAAGCCAGTGAAAACATCTGTTGTGTTATGTACTACCCGCTTTGACGCTCTGTGACTGTACGAGACACCGTGCATGTGTTACACTCGTTACGTTTATTGTCGTAGTTGTAGAGGCTACATGGAAGGCTACACATTGGCAGAGCTAGCCGATATGCATTTAGTGTATGGTGCAGCAGGCGGCAATGAAAGAGAGGCGGAGAGACAGTATCGTCAGAGGTTTCCTAACCGACGGCACCCTGCACACACAATGTTCGCACGCATTGACCGCCGTTTGCGGGACACGGGTTCGCTGTACGTCACGAAGCCAGCAAGTGGTTCGAGAAGGACAATACGGACACAGAGCTTTGACGAAGAGGTGCTGGAACGAATTCAGGACACACCATCTACCAGCACACGGGCAATAGCACATGCCATGCACACCTCCCGTCAATCTGTTGCACTGGTATTAAAGGAACAACTTCTGCGCCCGTACCATGTACAGAAGGTACAGGCCTTACAAGAAGCTGATTATCCTGCACGGCATGCGTTCTGCCGATGG
>PNEQ01077672.1:0-19369 GCA_003012365.1 Medauroidea extradentata
TCGTCCGGCCATTTTAAATCACGGAAAAACCTTCTTTTCTTTTTGATCGCTGTCCATAGACTACAGCCCTATGACAAACCACACTGCGATCAATCTAAATGTTTTTCTCTCTGCTCTATTCTGCCGTAACCCACTCTGTTAAAACTGAGAGTAATTATGTTTACATTATACTTAACACAATATACATTACAACAGCATATCTTACTACCTTAAAATAACATGCCAGGGTTTTACCGAGTTACTAAAATTACTAATATGTGCATAAATGTCTTAACGTCCCCAACATGGACTCTCATTTACATACTGTAATCTCCACGAGATATCGTGGTATGTTACAAGCCTTGGCGTGAGCGAGAGTAGGAGCGAGGCCGCGTACACACTTGTGAGCCGAGCGGTTCGCGAACGCTCGTGAGCAGCATGCTCGCCAGTTTGTACGCTCTCCCGAACTAAATACGAGCGCCGAACGAACCGCTCGCGGCGATCCGAAGGAAGTCGGTATTTTCGACGAACACAAAGGGATTCGCAGCGCTCGTTTGGGCGCGCTCGCTGCATGTTCGTGTGTTTAGACATTGCTCGCAAACTGTCTGTGCTGTCAGTAGATTATCATCCGCTCCTTGTAGGCTCCTTGTTGGTTCGGCTGTTCTGTGGATCGCTGAAGGTTCGTTGAAACTAATTTGTACTCGAACACGTTGCGAGCGCCTCACGAGCGGTTCGCGAACCGCTGGGCTCGCCAGTGTGTACGCACCCTTACATGTTAAATGCTCAGTACCTGTCGAACATATTGTTGCAATATTGCCTGGCAAGCCGGACAGCAAGACGTCCGAGCGGCAATCAGGTAAGCGTTGGGAAACCACGGAAGACAGCAACTCACCTCACCCCACTCGCAGTTGCACAATATTGAGGACAAGCACGTCGATATATGGCGCGGTTACCAAGTAAACGGGGGCTGTCTGTCGTCGGTCTGTCGTCCACCAGCACTCATCCGATCAACAGAAGTGCAGTTCTCCGCCGGGGACTCGGGATCGAGTCCCGACGGGTGCGTGCTCGTCCGTCGATGCCGTCTCCTCATCAATTCATCTTCGGTAAGGTCGTCAGATCTAGTTATTTGGCAGCAACTCTCAAATTAATATAATAATTTAATAATCAGTAATATTGCGCTCTCCTCCTAAATAAATAGAACACATTGTAATATATTTTGTATTCAAGAGTACCTGCCATTGCAGTATACTACATGCCCGTTTAACCACAACTGTCTTAAAGTCATTTAGCCCTAAATAACATATAAATAAACCCACAGCGTAGCTACCATCTGAGTGAAACTCCCCAAACTAATAATAATTTTGTAACAATATGTATGCCTTTTTCCTCGCATGCGGCCAGTCGTGTGTTGTCTCGTTCACACGTCGCAATTCATACACATTCAGACAGTCGATAAATCCAACAGCCATTTAGAAGGGCTTGATTTATTCCGGACGAGCCATACACACAAAAAATGTTGATATTGTCGTTAATTTTCTGTATCGCCATTAAGTGAATACATAAGAATGAGCACTTAATCACGGGCTTGTGGCCGTGTGAAAGTAGAGGAGGCTTAACATAATTTATATATTTCTTTGATAGGTTAAGGCTGGAGGATAATATAGGTATGCATACATCTTGTTGTGTATAAATTATTACCATTCTACCAACGGCTAACTGAAACCGTAAAATGATTGGCAATTTTAAAGCAAAAAATAGGCTACTCTACGTTCATAAATATTACTATTCAAAACTTCTAGCTGACTATCCTATATACAACTAAAGGCAAATTTTTTTGTAATGAAAGCGACTTTTAAAAAAGCTACTTTATTGTAATTTTTAACTATATATCAGTGGAGTTTAACGTTTTTATGAAACATCCTTCGAAATATTAAAATTATTTTAAGGTGACTGATCGTAGGTGCTCGTTACTTAGACGAGTGTTAATGTGAAATAAATTCACGTTGTAATTTGCCAGCAGACCAGAATCTAAACAGCTGTAGGCTCGTTTGACGTCTTTTTGGCCGACAATGTCGTGACCTACCACGGATAATGTTTCTATCAAATTATAAAAAGTTCACGGAAGAGTGACCGCTATACTGCAAAGAAGTCACACACGTAGTGGCTAATGCTAACACAGGTTGTGTACTGGTATGTATCAGAGATTATTCTAATCTCTGGTATGTACAGGGCAGTGGATTATTGCATATCAGCAAATAAATGCGTGAATTTAGCATGTATTTAGTAAAAGCCTTGGCTTGGACTAGTAATTATCAAATTACCTTACTACTCTTGTTTTTACACAATGAGGCAAGAGTGTTTTTTTTTTTTTACTCCGGAACTCTGCACAGAGAGAGGTGACGCAGCGGTGTCTCGCTATATGAAGGACCCGGACGCTCTTCCAGGTTCCGGCCATTTTTGATTCCGGCTTTCCATGGTTTCCCGAAATCGCTCCAGGTGAACACTGTGATGGTTCCTTAAGAAGAGGTTTCGGTCATTGCTTAACATCGAGGTCTTTAGCGCTGGTGAGTTGTGATATGATGTGAGTATGGAGCAGCGCCGGAATGAAAGGGCGGGGGAAACGGGAGATCCCCGAGAAAACCCGCCGACCAGCGGCATCGTCCGGCACGATCCCCACATTCAAAAATCCTGGGACGGACCCCGCCGGGAATCGATCCCGGATCGCCTTGGTGAGAGGTGAGAATGGTTCCTTAAGGGTGTTCAAGTGCGATAAAGTCATTATTTTATAAATATATAAAATACTGTTAGTTATGTAGACGATACTTGTGAGAAAGTTTCCTCGTACGAAACAATTTTAACTGGCGTAGTTTTCTCATAACGGTGCGCCAAAGTCAAAATTTGTATGTTCTACTACCATGCAAATGGTGAAGTAATTCACAGTGAAATGAATTACTATGGGCTAACGTAATAAAACATTTGAAAAAATCGGACAGTTTTTTTTTGTATTTGAAAAAAAAAATGGCTCACTTCTTTCTGTACTTTTGCGATTTTTTTTTACAATGAAAATATTACGTTGTGGTTTAATTTTTTAATATTTTATTGCATAGCTCATGGGATGTAAGTTCATAGCGAATTATTTTGTTTATGTAGGTCAGTTAGTTTTCACTATTTGCATGGAAGCGTAACGAGCAAATGTTGACTTTGACACCCCGTTATGAGAAAATGATGAGAGCTAAAATTGTTTCGCAAGAGTAAAATGCACTCACAAGTATCGTCTGCAAAACTAACAATTTTTCATGAAAATACAAAATTATGATTTTATCGCACTTGAACATCCTTAACAATGGCAATGGCCGAGTTCTCTCGCAGTTCCTGTCGTTGTGCCTTCTATTGGCCTATCTCTAGGCGCAAGTCACTGAACTGACATGCAGTACTATCGCCGACAACTCGCCTCTATGAATGATTATTTGGTGACCCTGTCATTTTATGACGTAATATTAAAGGCCTCGCTCTTTAGTTTCGCAGTGGTTTCGAAAATATATTTTTAAAACGCAAATTAAAACATATATCACAAATACATTCTGGTAGTTTCAACACTTATTTATCATCGTTTGTATATGAATTTTTCTGTTGCAATACACCAAACGGATTTTTACATTTTTGTCACAAAAATACCACATATTTTGTTGTCAAAATAAGCCAAAACGAAGCAAAATAATTTTTTTCTAGCAAACGGCACATTATTAAAAAAAACAGCTCTGGTATAGGTCATTCGGGATAAAGTGAGCACTAAAAATTTAACCTTTGAAAAATGTCACTAGCCGTTGCTGCATACAATTAAACATTAACTCTAGTTGCTTCACTGGTTGTATGGTTGGCAGCAAAATTACGCAAAATAGTTCCGTGTATTTTCTTATTTAAATACAACAATATCGACATTATTGTCTTTTACATAATTGATAAACCCTTTTTGACAAACTGTGTGGATTTATACAGACTGTACGATTTATCTTAGACGCACAACCATCAAGTTACGTGTCCAGAGAGGCTAGAAATTTTTCTGTCGTTAGTCCTCACACGCGGGAAGATATAAAATGGCTGAAAATAGAACTTTACCAGGACTTTCTTGAGTGCTTACTTTATCCCGAACCACCTATAAAATTGTGTGTCGTATGACTGTACATAGTCTCAAATTTTTTCAAAGCGTTTGATTAAAAAATATTTGAGTTATTTGCAATTGTTTGAAATAAATGAAAGATCATGGCCCTAAGGACAACACTGTATTGTACTCGCATATACATTTTCAAAAATATTCTACACCAAGATTTTCATACCTAAAAAGGACCACAAAGATACCAACTTTCAGTTAGTGGACCGCAGCTTTCCATTTACGTTTGGGGCACGGGAACGGGGAAGGCGCTAAGCCAAACTTAACACGTCCCTTCAAACACCTCGTCGCCTCTAGGCGCGAAGAAGACTACTAGTGTGCAGGGTTTACGTAGAAACAGTTTTCTAATGGGACTTCAAGCTATTACCTTTGTTCTTTTATTTGTGAGAAGTATGTGGTAAAGTCCAACGCAGGTTTCTATGGCTTAGTTACACGATTACAATCGATATTTTCTCAGCTACAGCAACGCGAAATGGCCATTTTTTAAAAACACTTTTGAGGAGCTTGGGAATCGTGTTTTTAATAAGCTAACGGCATATTTTAAATCGTAGAGACACCGTTTGAAGCGTGTCTTCTTTTCGTAGACAAACGCATTGGAAACATTTTTAATAGTTACACAAGAAACAATGCTTTTCCTACCACTCTAGAGCACGTCTCACGCGTCCTGTCTGCAGGTTTTGCATTCATTTTTCTAGTTTATTCGTGATCGTTATTTTTTAAGCCCAAACTAGTGCAGATATAAAAAAACTATGCTTGAAAGTTTTGTTATAAATTATTTTCAGCATGATGGATATACTGTCAAGGCAGTAAATACTTTGGTTTTATCTAATAATGTAGCTAACGGAATTTTTCTTAATTGTCTTTAGTCGAAACCGTAAAATTTATATTCTTGAAATAATTACCTAACACAGCAAAACCAAACAGATTTGTGATATCTGCTCTCGTACAAGCATAAAAAATAATTATTATCGCGAAACAGGGAAGCACGGCCTTAATTAATGAGTGGTGTTGAACCATAAATGGGTATACACATGTGTAACGTACTTTGAATATTATTCTTAAACATACATCACTTATGCACGTGGAACAGTTTTCGAATAATCTTGTAACGGCCGAAGCTCTACATGTCGCTGGGTAGGCGGCCGCCGTAAGCGGCAACACTGCAATTTATTGTATTTGCACAGGCTTCTAGTTTTAGATCTTACGAAATAGGGAATAACTTTTTGAGTTACACAACGCACAAAAAAAAAACATTTCCAGCCATTTTAATTGGCCTAAAAATCACGTTTCTAAAACACGTCTGAAGTGTGTGTTCTATTCGTACATGAACTTTTTTTTTTTTTTGGAAATAAGTTAAACGGTTTCGTATAAAAAAGAACATGTTTGGCACGCTACGACATCGTTCATACACAAGGTCATACATAGACAAAGAAGGTTTCACGCAAGGTTCTCTGAAGAAGAAGCAGGAGTTTAAAGTAACGATCGTAGCAGTTGTTTGCTTTATATTTATCTATGGAAATGAAGCAGCTCTTTTAATATCCCCAGTTACAAACCTCTATGGTCTGAAACTAGTTTTTCTTTTAGAGACAAAAGAAAAAATCTGATTTCTGCGATGGTTGGTTTGAATTTGTTAATTATTGAGGTTATTTGGTTTAGGTTAATGAACTGTTAGATAATATACAGAAGAAAGGAAGAGATATAGAAGAAAGACTCGCCTCAAAAGCTGTGTTATTTCAAACAAATACGTATTAACTTCTACAAAAAGTTTTGTAAGTATGTTTTTAAGACATTTTATTAACTTACAATTTAGGTCTGCCGTTTAAATAATATATAGTTTTAGAAGTTTTAATTGGTTTAGAAGTATATTTTAACTATATTTCTACTAACAAGATAATTTTCCAAAAGAGTTTGTAGGCTAGGCCTATGCTCTCAGGCTCCTGGTTGACGTAAACTCGATTACGCGACGAATCGTTCGAAACCTCAGTGAAGTATTTGGTGCTGCCCTTTGTGAGACATGCTGGCAAACAGCTAAATAGGTTTTAGATAAACACGCGTTGGTGAAGAGTTTTATAATATTTATATTCAAACCGCAGCTCTATTTTGTAAATTTACGTCGATTTATATTCAAACCGCAGATCCAGGCTATATGTAAGTTTATATCTAGGTCCAGTTTAATTAAATAATTTATTACACTTGCGTTACATAGACCTAAAACGAACAACTACTTAAGGTGTTGAACTTGTCAACAGGTACATAGGCCTATTGCACACACTGACAAGTAATCGATATCTGCACACATGCTTTAAAGTACAAAAACTGTCAGTACAGCCAACAATGAAACGTATATTTCATACGTATATAACTTACTATCATTACAACCACGTAAATGTTATACGGTATATTACGTTAAAGTATAAATTGATATGTAATTATTTAGGCCTACACACACACACACATATATATATAACCACATATATACACATACTCACGTATACATGCACAAAATTAAACACACATTAAATTAAACAAAACACACCTTAAGAGGGCGTGGTACAAAATTCAACGCTAAAAGCATTGATCTACAACTGTAGGTTTCTTGAAGACAATTAGCGAAAACTAAACAATAGCAATCCTAGACAACAGTTTTAGCCAACGTTTTCAACAAAATAGTTTCCAGTGTTACCAACTTCTGAGGCACAATCTCTGACGCCGGAACCTCGTGCATTTAACTGCGGCGCAAGAGATCACGCGTAACGAATAAGTAATTCTGAATAAAAACTTACTCATAAAGTTGGCAAATACCATTATCTAGGATTGTCATTGAGTATTTTATCCATGTTGGCTTCGAAAAAAGCGTAGAAATCAATTGATATGATCAGCGTTTATTTATCTACCACACACTCTTAAGCTAAAAAAATTAGGGGAAACTTTTTACTATTTTGGGGTAGGTAACATTGTACCCGGAATTTTATTTTATATAATAGCATTGACGTATTCAATAACTATGAAAACTTCAAGATTAACAAATTCATCTATCTAGAACACAGCTGTATTGTTTAATTCTGAAATACTTTATTTTAATTTAAACTACGCTAGTGGTACAAACTTGTCCTGACCGGTACAAAGTTAACCCGACCAAATAAATATTTTATTTTAGACGTGTTTATGTACCGTATATATATATATATATATATATATATATATATATATATATATATATATATATATATATATATATATATATATATATATATATATATATATATATATATATATGCACATACATATACATACATACATATTTAAAAAGTCATTCAATTGGCTATTATAAATTTTAATGATTGACCAGTTGAAGAAAAAGTTACGATAGGCCGTCGGGTTCAGGCTTTGAAGACGAATCTTATAAAACACTTTTCACCCCTTTTCAACCCTTTAGGGGACGAATTTCGAAGAAAAAAAACCTTCTAAGTGCTCGCATACGCCCTAAAGGGAACCAACGCAACAAATTCCAAGTTTCTATGTACAGCGGTTCGGGTAGTCATATGTCAGTTAGTCATTCATTCAGCAGTCTGTCAGTGAACGCTTACAGAGAGATAGGCCTAATTATGGTTTAGTATCAACAGAAAGGCTATTAAACTTCGTAAATGAAAATTTTCATTAAATTTTATACCAACGCTTGAAAATCCATGCACGAACAACAGTTTCCAGCACACCGAACAGAAGTGCTAACATTTTCCTTTTGGATGAATTGCAGTTTGAAAATAAAACTATATTTAAATATTTCAGTATAATGAGATACAGTTGGGGATATTTTGTGAACGGTAAAACAAATGTACACAAAAGTGGTAAAGTAATGTAGCAGAATACTAAAATTAACAAAGTTATCCTAAATGAAATACATTTTTAACATTCATCTGTACAGACAAACTCATACACCACTTTCTCAATAAATTAAAACCGAGAGAGGTAGTGCAACTGTAACATACTGTACTCGCATTCGGAAGGCTCCGGGTTCGATCCCCGACTCAGGCCATCCTGATTTCGGATTCCCATCGTTTCCCGAAATCGCTCCAGGCGAATGATGAGACGGTTCCTTAACAAAGGCCATGGCCGAATCCTCTCTCAGCTCTTGTCGTTGTAAGGCCTGTTAAGTTGTGTGTCATCGTGTCTAGTGATTTCGCTGTTGACAAGATATTAAGCTCACTAAACTAACCGAATCTTTAACCGCGTGAAAAAACTTGTAACATACCAGGGAGTGTCGTCAGTATTCTTTACTTTAAAAAAATTGATAAATATAGGTCCGTATCACGTTACGTATAAAAAGCATCAGAAGCGTAACTCAATACAAATTACATGCAGAAGGTCCAACTTGATTGTCTGCCTAGAACGGTTTACAGTACTAAGTTTCTCCAGTGAAAATTAATTTATTGTAGCCAGTACAAAAACCCGTGTAAAACAAACAAAATCTCGATAACTCAAATGATTAGATAAATACAGAGGGATAGTCTTTTTACACCTTTAGTGATCGGATATTTAAAAAATCTATAAATAACGCTAGAGATATTTGTATAAGTATGAAATGAAAGTAAAAATTACGATAGTAGTTATTTGGGTTCAATGTTAATTAAAATTCATTTAAAGCTGATTCAATATTTTAAGATACACATGGAAATAAATTTTTGCGAAATACAAAATTTTGCTTTCAGTATTTTTGTAAATGTCGTCCTGTAGCGAAAATCAAATCTTTATTTTGAAGGACTCGCTAGAGATCGAAGCATTACCTAAAATATATTTCGCACCATATCACCCCCTAAGTGTTCAAATTTTGAAAAATTCTAAATTTTGTGGGTGTCCTATTGAAGTGATTACCACAAAAGTATGGTTCGAGATAATATCAACGGTTCATTGAAAACACTTTTCATCCTTTTTCACCACATTTTACCTCCTTTCAGTCACGAATCCAAGAGAAAAGAAAAAAAGGGGCGGGCGAAATGTGTGCATTACAAAAAAAGAAACTAATTTTACTAATTGTACTGAACGTTAAGATCATTCGTAATTAATTCTAAAATAAGCGATCACTTTTATTGTGCTTCGCATCTTGCTGTGTAAAAAGTTTCACAAATTGCTATTTGTTTTTGTCTTAAGTGCTTTGAAGAGAGGGGAATCAATCGTCCGTTCCCCAACCCTCTTCTTTCTCCATCGGGTTCCATTAGGTGACGAATGTCGAATTAGCGTTATATGGATTTTTAGGTATTTAAGAACGTATCATTCTTAAGTAAAAACTACGTCAGTATCAAAGAGTGGAACGGACTCTATGTATACTTTTTCGATAATGAATGGAAAACGCATTTCACCCTTTTTTTACCTCTTTGATTTGGAATTCGGAATAATTCCGAGAAAAAAAACTGTATTGTTTATATGTAAGCATTGTCTTGAAGCAAAGATCACTTCAATATCTCGACTGTTTTGACGGCTATGTAAATATAACCAAACCCGTTAGGTTAGATTAATCTCGACGATCCATAAAAAAGAAAAACATTTCTCCTGTTTTCGTCCCCTAGGGTGGGATTCATAGTCGTAACATAAGCAACTTTTTGGTCAAGTCGCTCTTGTATGATGTCGCAAATTCCTATTCAATGTCATGAACATTTCTTAAGAGCTTTCTTAAGCACATGGCCTCGACCAATACAATCTTACTTTCTAGTGTCTCGAGAGAGAATATTTCTGTTGCATAGTCGCTGCTTGAGATGGTCGTGTTGAATAGACGTCGAAGTTTTTCTTAAGTCTGCAAACAAGAATGTCTTGGCCAAGTTCACTCGCGACATGACTTAAGTCGTGAAACAAAGTAAATATTATAGAATTTATCACAAATGAAAATACATTGTTCGGTTGACGAGAGCAGTATTTATAGAACATCACACAACATTCTCGCAAGACAGACAAGACAGCACACTCTCAATACACAACTTCATAGATAAAGAAAAAGCAAGCAAAGATATCTATACAAATATCATGTTGCCAACCTTGATATTCTGAATTGTCCTACAACACCCCCTTGCAATTCTGCAATTATTGTGGCTCACAAAGGTTTAACTGTTTTACAAAGCTTTCAAATTTCACTGCTGATAATGATTTTGTCATCACATCTGCTAATTGGTTATTATAATCAACATATATTACTTTAATTTTTCCACTTATATTAAGATCTTTCACAAAATGATATTTCACATCAATATGTTTGGAACGTTTTGTTTCCCTGGTTTGTGCCATTTTAATGGCTGATTGATTGTCCTCATAAACATAGGTAGGGACTTCTATTCCATAAACGTCAATCAATAGATTACTAAGAAATAAACATTCAGTCATACACTGGGACAATGCATAATATTCTGCTTCACAACTACTTAAAGCTATAACAGTCTGTTTTTTGGAACACCAACTGAGTGTGTTATCATTAAGTTTGATAACCCAACCTTAAACACTTTTTCTGTCATTGGAATCAGAGGCAAAATCTGAGTCTACAAAGGCATGAACCTGTGGCTTGACATCAATATCTTTCTTAAAAAACAATCCAATGTTCTCAGTGTACTTCATGTATCGGAGCACTGATTTTAAATGTATACAGTGCTCAGAAGCAAAACAATTTTGGAATCTTCAAAAATACGAGACAGTATAACACAAATCAGGCCTTGTAGCAAGCATTAAATACATAAGACTGCCTATCAACTCTTTGTATGGGAGATTCAAATTTGGGCACATGTGCTCCCTTTTCAAATCTAATTTAGGTTGCATTGGAATTTTTGACATCTTACAATTCAACATATTAAACTGGCTAAGAATTTTCTGCACCAATACTTTCTGATAAACAAATATGTTACACTCTTGCCTAACTATACTCAATCCAAGAAACTCTAAGTTTTGGTTTGTACCTACTTCTCTCATCTCCATGTCAGACATTAATTGTACCTTAACATTTTCCATGTCTACCAATGAACTAAATACCAATAACAAATCATCTAACCATATCAGAATATATGTTACCCCATTGAAGTATAAACAAGGATCAGATTTACTATGCTCAAAACACAGTTCTTTCAAATAAGAGTCAATATAATTATTCCAGTACTTAGGGCTTTGACGCAATCCATACAGAGCTTTCACTAATTTTCACACTTGACCACTAACATTTGTTAAACCATCTGGAGGCTTCATGTACACCAATTCATTCAGAGAACTTTTTAAAAATGCTGATTTCACATCGAGCTGCTTCACGTGAAGATTCTTTTCCACAACAACAGATAACAAAACTCTAAGGGTTATCATCCTTGCTACAGGTGCAAAAACATCATCTTCTAGGGATTGTTGTTGATAGCCTATTGCAACTAGTCTTACTTTCTTCATTCTGTGATTATCTACCACCTTTTCTGTAAACACCCAATGTGAGTCGATTAATGTCACATTTGATGGTCTTTCTACTAATTCCCAAGTCCCATTCTTTTGTAGCGATGACAGTTCTTCCTCAATAGCTATTTGCCATCCTTCATTTTTACTAATAGCATATTCATAACTATCCAGAACTTCACTACCACAAGCATCCCCCATAGATAGGGCAAGCATTGCATCAAGCTCAAAATCCTCCAGGTATTTCGGTAACTTTGTAGTTCGTTGATTTCTTCGTACCTCTGGTGATTTAACTTGACGATCATCACAGATACATTCCTGTATTGGTACTAGTTTTATTTCTTCACTTTGGTCAGGTTCTTGCAAGTCCAATGTTTCTTTCCAGAACTCGTCAAATATGACGTTCCTGGCTAATACAATTTTCCTTGTTTGAGCATCCCACAGTCTGTAACCATTATCACAGTATCCCACCATGTACAACCTTTTTGTGTGTGAATCCAGTTTACCACTTCTGTCTTTTTTTGGAACAAAAGCATATGCTGGGCATCCAAACACCCGTATTTTTACTTATGTTAGGCTCATAATCGTACCATCTGTCAGCTGGTGTAACACCCTTGGGTAAAGTTGTTGTCTCAGTTCTATTCAACAAATAAACAAAGGCCAGAACTGCTTCTCCCCACATTTCCTTACTCATACCTGCTTCTAGTCGTACACACCTAGCCTTATCCATTACAGTTCTATTAAATCGTTCAGCTACACCGTTCTGTGGTGCATTTTTTGCCATAGAATACTGTATGTTAATACCCTTCTAAGCACAAAACAATTTAAAAGATGCAGAAGTATATTCCCCACCTTGATCACACCTTAATCTTTCTATCTTCTTGTTAAATTTAGCTTCAACCATCGCCACAAACTGAATGAACTTGCTTTCAACCTCATCCTTGGTATGTATTAAATACACAACTGAGAAATGGCTATAGTGGTCTATAAACGAAACAAAATAACTTTTATTATCATGGGTAGACGGAGTAATTCTCCCTCTCACATCCGTTGAAATAATTTGCAAAACACTTTTGGCTTTAACATCCTGACTAACAACCTTAAGATACGTTAGCTTGGTTTGCTTTCCCTGCAGACACACCTCACATATAGTGTCTGGTTTTATTAGGGAAGAATGGCCCATTCGTCTATGCCACAAATTACTGACACTACCCTTATTTCTGCGATTAAGACTATTTACTTCAACACTACCAGCACTTTAATTTCTGATGTACATCTTTACAATGTACAACTTCCCACACAGTATACCATTCAAAAACACTCTTTCATTTTTGATCACCCTGACCTCACCATTCTCAAAAATGACTTGGAAGCCCTTTTCTTCTAACAGCCTTACTGATAACAAATTATATGCAAGTTTATCACAGGCCAAAACCTCATGTATTGTGACAAGAAGGCCATTCTCTGTCACAACAGGCAACTTTCTTTGTCCCATAGCCATTATGGTTTCACCTTCTTTTGCTACTTTAATATTGAGGGAGAGTTCAGTGACATCAATCAAATGATGACTGAATTCTCTCTTAACCAAATGACTTGTTGCACCACTGTCAATAACAAACACAATCTCATCTCTCAGACCAACAGACATAGGCCTTGCCTGAGTAGGTCTACACGAGGTAACAAAAGCAACATCATCACTCTCATTTACAACATTAGCACAGGTCAGTTTCGGACATTGTGACCGCTTGCGTCCCCTCATATTACATTCAAAACATCTGCCACTAAACCCACCAGGACTTCTTTTATTATACTGATATCTACTACGGTTCCAATTATGACCACCTCTCCCATAAAAGCATGCTGTGATTGTGGATTTTCGGGTCTCCTATTAATTCGTTCTTCCTCGGCTAGAAGAGTGTTCTTAACATATTCTAATGCAACAGCGGATTTGTCTTTCTGAACAGTACATCCATGGCAGAAACAACACTATCATAATCGTGAGGCATAGAGACAAGAAATTGACTCACCACTTCATCTTCAGTTATGTTACCTCCAGCAGTTCGTACATCTGAACAAGCAGCCTTAAATTCTTGAATGAAATCCTTTAACAACTTGTCACTGCTATGCTCCAACTTGCACCACTTCTTTTGTGCTGTAACTAACGACTTCATTCCCGTCTTCTCAAATGTCAATTTTAGTGTCGCCATTATTTGTTTCGCACTTAGTTTCTCCTTTATCATAGTTAACAAATTGTCAGCAAGTCCCTGAACAATTAAATTCCGTGCCTTTACATCTGCCCTATTAAACACAGTTAACTTGTCAGCATCAGTGGGCGGACCTTCTGTTAAAACAAATAAAACATCGAGTTGTTCTAGCAAAAGTCTCATCCTAAACTCCCAGTTCGTATAACCAGACCCATCAAACGGTTTAATGCAGAACTGCACACTACCAGAAACAGCCATGTCAACGACTCCATTGTCACACAGTTCAACCGATTATCAAAAACCCCAAAACATATATCACACTTCGTGTCTGGGCCCATAACCTATTGAATTTATCACAAATGAAAATACATTGTTCGGTTGACGAGAGCAGTATTTATAGAACATCACACAACATTCTCGCAAGACAGACAAGACAGCTCACTCTCAATACACAACTTCATAGATAAAGAAAAAGCAAGCAAAGATATCTATACAAATATCATGTTGCCAACCTTGATATTCTGAATTGTCCTACAACAAATATAGGTCGTTTTTGCTAATGTTGAAGTGTGGTTCCGTGGCTGTTTGAGTAATACGAACCAACTTCAGTTTACTATAGATATGAAAACAAATTGCAACAAAAGATATTGCGATTTTATGTTAATGTAATTAAGTGGGATTCGTAGTCGTAACTTAAGCAACGTCTTGGTCAAGTCGCTCTCGTATGACGTCACAAATTCCTATTCAATACAAGCAAGCTACCAATTTGTTTACATGTAAAACAATTTGAAATATTCTGCGGTCAACCAAACTGGCAATCAAACACGAGGTTAGAAAGATATTCGTCTTTGCATTCAGCAAAAACAGTACACTAAAGTCGCTAACCTAAAGTACCGTAATAACAAATAGTTATACAAATTGAAACATAAAGCTAAACATTATTTCAGAATTTACTATCGCAAAAAAATTACAGTATAACTGATTTTCATTACGATTCAGCAACCATTACTAAATATATATGTTTAAATAGGTTACTCTTTGCTTATTTCTATAACAGTCTTTCTTGAAATAGGCTACTTTTATCTCCGGAGGCTTATAATGCTGCGAACATGTCCCAGGCATCATGAAAGTTAATAAAACATAGAAAACGACGAACTTGTGATGTGGTGTGATGGAACTGCCAGTGAAACAAAGCAGAAAGCAAACAAGTTATTTCTAACTCGCGTGTAGACATGTTTGTTCGTGTGTCTTCGGCCGCATTTACTTCGTCAAACCGGAAGTAGCACATATCCAAGCTCGTCGACTTCATGCAGCTATCCTCTCGACACCGACTATGCAACTGGAGTTCGTAAAGCGTTTTCTTAACAAACAAGACCGTCTTGACAAAGTTCTTGCTTAAGTTGGGACTATGAATCACTCTTAGAGGTCGAATTAAATAAAATTTAAACATGGATTTGATAGGTAATCATTATTCTGAAGAGAACAGAAACTTTATATCGCAATGGAATATATATATTAGTGTGTATAAATAAAAAAACTGTTTGATTCGAGCTAAATAGACCATTAATCGAGAGCAAACGTCAATCCTTTACGAATCGAATTTTGAAAAATCCCATCTCAGTCTTTGCCTACTACCTGAGCGGGAAACCACTCTCAAAATTTCATGTTTCTAGATTCAGTGGTTTGCGCCGTGCTTTCACATGCCAGTCCATGTTACCACTTATGTGTAGAGATATCTGCGAGCGAATACTCGTGACAAGTCCAGTGTTTTGCTCCTACCTGCATGATTTATTCTGTTAGCTGGACAGGACGTGGTATCGCCGTGGTACGCGATGAACGCCTATGTGTGAAAACGCTTAGTTAATAAGTCCTGTCTGGGTGGGATGGCATTGTTATTTATGTGGAATACATAAAAGTTACGAACATACAAGCCTACGTCTTACAAAACGCCAATCAAGTGGAGGTCAATTTTATGTTAATTAATATAAAGTTTACTGTATATTTAATACGAAATTTAGTTTTAAAGTCATAGTAAAACTGATAAAACCAAGGTACCTTCAATCGATTGAACATAACGATTGATGCGTATAAATGTAATAATATGTGAATTTCTTCAGTTGTCCACAGATGACTGCAACTTACTGAAGAGCAGATTCGATAGAGATGATTGAGAGTTTCGGGGACTTTCTTGCTATTGTTGCCTGCGCTGCTAAGTGCCTGCTATACGACATGGCAGCGTGTGTTGGGCTCATGTACCTGATAACCGTGTTTTTGATGCACATGAACATAGACGGATCCTTCTTCCAAATGGTGCGGCTGAGGCGGGTGCTGCTGGTGACTGCCTACCCCACCAACGAGTGCACCTTCTTCGGGCCGCTCGTCGTGCGCATGTCAGCCGACAACACCTGCCAGATCTACCTGCTGAGCCTGTGCCGGGATCAACACGAGGACATGGATGCCATGTGGCGATGCTGCACCACTCTCGGCATCCCTGCGAGCCACGTGACCGTTTTCAAGAGCGACCTCCTGCCGATGAACCCAAGGAAGAGGTGGAACGAGAAGGACTCGACGCAGGTGATCCTGCACCAGGTGGAGTGCCTCGACATCGACATCTTGGTGACGTTCGACTGCCACGGGGTGACGGGCGACCGCAGCCACAAGTCGGTGTTCAACGCGGTCGCGCAGCTCGTCGTCGAGGGCTCTCTGCCTTCGTCGTGCCGAGTCTTCGTGCTGGAGACTGTCAACGAGACACGCCAACACCTGGGAGTCCTCGACGTACCTCTGTCGCTGTCCATGCAGACTTTCTGTTTTGTCGCCTCCAACGAGCAGAGGAGGCGCATCATGAAGGCACTACGCAAGCACTCCAAGCTCAGCCACATCTTCGGCCCGCATTTCCGTTACAGTGGAGTGAACACGCTGCGAGAGATAGACGTCTTGGACGTTGTGCTGGAGCCCGCCTGCCAGGTTTACGAATAGCAAACATATAATCCCGACTATGTTTCTGGATAAACTATTCTGAATGGCCGCTGTTTTACCATTTTCAGCTTGTTATTGTAAAAGCAATGCACTAATAAACTAAGCTACCCATATTAACACACTGCAGTTTGAACAATAAATTGTTTTAAAATTTTCGTTTTGAAAAGTACACGGTAATAATTGTTTAAGTATCACAAGTGGAATGGTACCTTTGTTAATCGTGAATTCAACACTGTCCTGATTAATAATGAATTTATTATGTGATTCTACCACCAAAATAAAATAACGACAAAAAAGAGAATACGGTTGAATAGAAGAAGTGTAGGCCAGCATGCTTTTATAGAGATTATTTTTCTATTAATAATTAATTATCTTAATTGTGTGTAAGGTAACGACAGTTTAAGCATCCGAAGTGGAGTGGTAAGTAAATTGTGAACCCAAAACTGTGCTGATTAATAATGTATTTATTCTGAGATTTTACCACCAAAATAAAGGAATGACCAAAATGTATAATGTCATTAAATAGAAGAAGTGTATACCAACACGTTTTATAGAAACGCCTTCGCTGTCAATAATAAATTGTTCTAACTGAATTTTGCAGTGCCTAATGAAGTTACATCGATAACGGTCGTCATATTGTAGACTTGATTGTAAACATAAGCA
Source organism: Medauroidea extradentata (assembly GCA_003012365.1). Taxonomy (NCBI): domain Eukaryota; kingdom Metazoa; phylum Arthropoda; class Insecta; order Phasmatodea; family Phasmatidae; genus Medauroidea; species Medauroidea extradentata. The sequence continues at coordinate 17,392 of PNEQ01077672.1, forward strand.
AGAAAGCGCTAACCAAATTACATAAGTGTAAAGGAGAGCACACAGTAGATATTATTCAAACATACTTTAATCTCGTAAGGATGAAAGGATCTAAATGCATCTCAGGGCTGAGTCCTATACGCCTAGAAAAAAATATACATGCGAACTACAAGTCATGTACATCGTGGCTTGCTGGGATTGGGCAAATATGGCCGCGATTGGGACGACGGTTACTCCCTCTGTGCACCTCATTTACAAAGGCACAGACTTCTACACACTCTTTCTAGAACAGTGGCCATAATACAGAATTCCTAGAAATGTCTGGTCATCAGAGCAGCGCATAAAACATTCTGTCTCGGAAAAGAACTGCCAAAATCTGAGTTTCGTAGATGAGGTGGAGTTCCACTAGATTCCCCAATAGAATTGCGGGAAGGGGGGAATATCTGACACAGACACCGTAAAAAATACCTCGACATACAGGCGAAAAGCAAGCAAATACTGCAGAAAAATCATCAGAATAATGATTGCAAGGATTATTAATAATTTAATGTAATTTTGATAATCTGGAGGAAATTATTGTTCAGGAAGGCTTTCTTTCACTGATGCTAGCACTGACTTTATTTAATTGGTGACAATAGCTGTGGTATACAAAACCACTGCTCTGGCAGATGACGAAAGGCGTTATATAACTGTGCGCTCGTCAACCTATCTATCGCCAGTTGGCACCATAAATACTCCAAGTAACACTTCAAACGTGAAACTATATGAAAAATTTACGTTTCAAAGCCACATTGTTTGCAGGTCAAGTAAACTTAATTCTTCGAAACCCTGGTTAACGACACCCATTGATACGTTTTAGAACACATGTTTCAGCTGGCGGTATACAATTTGCTGCAAATCACTCAACATGAAATAAATCTGAGTATGCAATTGCATATATAACGTTTTATTTATTTTTTCCTTCATGATAATGCTATCTGGGTAATGCGTAACTGGCAAACTGTTAGCTTCCACTTTACTGTTGAGATTATTGTCATATACACTACCGCAGAATATCTGTACTGCACAGCAGAAAGTTTTATGTACAAAGTAAAGTATAGTTTCGTGACATTAAATCAATTAAATATACAAATTTACCTAAACCAAAATTGTGTAAATGAAGTTTCGTTATTGTAATAAACTATCAAATTTTTTTTCAAGTAACATTGATATAATGATTTTGAAACTAAAATAAATTTTAGTAGGTGTATTTCTTGCTGCGTCTTCGCCGGTCATGTGAACATCACTTAAAGCGCAACACTATTGCAACCCAACATACAACATAAGGAATATGACGATTGATTGATCGAACGAGGACAGTGCATCTGGTGGCAAAGCTCTTGGTGGCTAAATCAGGGGAACGTAAAACAATATGCCAGATGTAAGCCAGTTGGTTTCCGAGGTCAAATGTCAAGGTTCAGGTGAAAAAAATTTTTTTTACGTTTAACTGGAATAAAAGAGCATAAAATGCTGGCCGGTTGTAAACCGAGGATGAGTTCGTTTGAGTCATCCTCTTCGTCCTCAGTCCCTAGCTTTTGTCTCAGTTTCGGCAACTTAAGGTCTTTCACTGTGTTGTGTACATATACAGTTCTTGCATTGTGCGTGTGTGTGATATCACTCCCAGACCTCATCACTACCCATCATGCACCTGCATCAAAGTTCAGTAGAAGACAAGATGGCGACGTCGTAAGTGTGTAATGTGATGCTGTCTAAGCTAACGTGTATTTTAATTTAATTTCCGGGTATTATGTTACACGTCTAAGACATTTTGGTCCTCCGGGCCGGATGTTTCTGCGGAAACACCGAATGGCAAAGTCGGTCGTGATAATTCAAGCTCGCACGGTGCGTGTGTGTCGTCTCGTTGTGTACTGTTTTGGCGCCATCGTGGACTCTACTCACAAAAGAAGTCTTTACTTGCGTAATGAACAGTTGGTGTACGGTTATCGATTTAGTGGATGAT
>PNEQ01077674.1:0-27716 GCA_003012365.1 Medauroidea extradentata
GATTTCAATGAAATTTTGTATATACATTCGGTAGGTCTGCGAATAGGTTTTTCTCTATTTTTATACTCCTAAGTGCTATTGTTTAGTAAATATTTTTAATTTATTTATGTGACAAAACAACGTTTGTCGGGCAGCTAGTGTATATATATATATATATATATATATATATATATATATATATATATATATATATATATATTAATTTTTTGCAAGAAAAAGATGTGGGAGCAGTAAACAAATGGAATGCACACATATGCATAGAGCATGCACTTGCAAGCACTCGCTGCCAGCTCGGGCACACTCGCATTTACGCAATCACACTCTACGTTATCGAACAGCACACTCTGACGTCACTTCCGAGTGAGAGTGCGCGAGTACTAATATCTGTGCTATTTGGAGAAGAAATTATGGTCAGCACTTTTAGGGGTTACATGAGGTGAGTATGGAGCGACTCCGGATTGTTAAGGGGTGAGGGAAAAGAGAGATCCCTGAGAAAATCCACCGACCAGTGACATCGTCCGACACGTTTCCCGTATGCGAACTCCGTCGGGAATCGAACCCGAATCGCCTTACTGTGAGGGGAATGGTCTAACATTTCGTCCACCGCGGACCCTTAAGCTATTTGAACACGGCCTATAAAACTTATTCATAATACGATAGTCATTTAAGCACGCAGAGCTAACGAATACTTAAAGAAATTTCTAGGCGTCGTTAGGATAAATCCAAGCATACATGCAAAAGAACGGCATTATTTTAGAACTTATGCGCCAACCGCAAATGTACACGTCTATAATAAGCAAGAAACATTCACAAAACTACAGGATTGTATTCTCTTACCTGGGCATGGTACGTGCATCGTCAAACTGGGCTGGTCGAACTACGGAAGTGTCTGGCAGCAACACACGTCCTTACTGAGTGTCGAGACTTACAATACTGGGACGAATAATACTGGCAGTTGAATGTTCCATATAATTCCACCTCACCGCGCCACTGTCGCCTAACATAGAGCAGCGTTTACATCATGCAGCAATATCAGTGAAGCTATAGCGAGACTTGGTAAAAATAAAGACCTTTGAATCAGACGTTTGCTCAGGCCATAAGTCTTATGTTAACGGTATATGATGTACTGAAATTAAAATAAAAAATTTAAATAATAATTTTTTTTAAATAATACAACAAACTTTTATTTTATCTATTTATTTATTTATATATATTTATGTGTTTATTTATTTTTGTTTATATATAGGAAACATTTTAGTCTATAACATCGCTATTCGCTGTAAATGTTTTCAGTTCGGTATGTCAGTTGGTTTTAGTGGCGTACATAAACTGCGTAAAAACTATTAGAAATAAAAAAAATTCACAAAAGCCAAATTTAGTAACAATGTAAGTCACAAATAAGAAAACAAATACCTGGTACAAGCGTAAAAATAAAATATGGCGGTGAAAATTGATGTGAACCGTGCTCTTAACCAATTCGTGTTTTTTCCGCGCGTAACGGCTAACGACTGGAAATGTCTAATCTCTCTGGACACGTCACTTGATGTTTGCGCGGGTAAGATAAATTGTGCAGTAGGTACGGACCTATATAGTTTCATATAAAAGTTTATTAAGTATGTAAAACACGAACATGCCGATTTTAAGTAGATTTTATTTCTGTACAGTAGTATTTAAATAGGAAAATTCACGTACCTACATTCTGTAATCCGCTGCCAACCATATAGGGAATAAATTATGTGCAGTAATGGCTAGTGGTTTTCTAAGGGCGTTCACGTGGCAAGAATGCATACTTTTATATTTGTACGACACAATGTTAGTTTTAAAGACATTACTTGTGACTACTTTCTCCAATTGTGAAAATTGTTTAGCTTTCATAGTCTTCCCATAACGGCGTTTCGAAGTTAAAATTTGCACGTTATGGGAACATGGAAATAACATAATCCAGCTAACGTACCAGAATGAAATAATTTATACTGAAATCAGGTAGTAAGGGCCGTATGATGAAACATTTCAAGTCAACAATGAATTTACATTGTACCTCAAATAAATGCTCAAAATAACGAAGAATTTCTCGATTTACGAAAATGGAAAATAAATAAAATACTAAGAGGGTTGTTGTATGTTTTAAAATCCTTAATCGTTTAGCATATTCCCCATAATATCTCATTTCAGTGTTTGTCTTTTCATTCCAGTAAGTCAGTTGCTTTTTGTTACTTCTACGTTCCCATTACTTGCAAATTTTGCCGTTATAGGAAGGCGCCCGCCTACTGTCCGTGTGTTTGTGTGACTGAGGCACGGCGCCAAGGGCGATGTTGACCGGCTCATCTGGTGCGGTATCACCTCTACAGCAAGACACTGAAACGGCGTGCAGTGGTATCGTAGGACACTCGCCTAACTGACACTTTCAGTTGTGACCCCATATTTTTATTGGTGGAAAGTTTTAAGCAAAGTCCATTGCAAGTTCCTATAGTAGTTTCAGACGAATCCCGTGAGTAGTTTTTCAGATATAACAGGTTGAAAAAAACTAGTTTTAGCCATTTTGAAGATCTCTGAAATGATTTTTCTAATCGACGTGATGTTTTGAAACCACTCTTCAGTCATCGTTTGTGGTGTATTTTATTTTCGTACATAGGCACATAGGGCATTTGTGGAATAGTTTGTCTTAAAAAACGTATTTACGAACAAGCTGCAACGCAATTTAAGTACGTGGTAGGCGAGACTCATAAGAGCTAAAATTTTTTAACATGTGGAAAAATGGGTCCGTGGTGGCCAACTGGTCACATCACTCGCCTCCCACCAAGGCGACCCGGGTTCGAGTCACCGACATGTCGGACTCGTGCCGGACAATGTCGCTGGTCGGTGGGTTTTCTCGGGGATCTCGCGTTTCCTCCACCCCTTCATTCCGACGCCGCTCCATACTCACCTCATGTCACCCGTCACCAGTACTAAAACCTCGATGTAAAGCGCTGACCAAAATTTCTCACTCATAAGTGAAAAAAGTAGTTAGAAGTAACGTATATAAAAATAGCTCTATGTCGTGTAAATATGAAATTATGCATTTCTGCAACGCGAACACCCTTAAGGGTGCCGCCTACCCGCACGTGAGAGGCTCAAAAGCGACGGAACTGTAAGGTCGATCTTGAAGCGCGCATTAAATGCCGCGTCGCCTCAACGAGCCAAGCGCTGAACTAGCGTGCAAGCTTCCCGCCGAACGGTTATTACTATGGGACACTAAGCGGTGACCACATAATTTTATTGGTGGAAAGTCTGCAACTAAGTTAAGTTCAGTGTAGGTCGCAATCTGAGTTTCACATACATCCGATTAGTATATTTTGAAGTACGGCAGTCTGAAAAGGCCGTTTTTAGATATGTTGGAGGGCTTGGAAACAGTGTTTTTAATGAGCGTGGCGTCTTAACAATGAGGTTCCGACCTTGTCTGAAGTTTGTTTTCATTTCGAACGTTGGCACAATGGGCACACGGGATACTGTCGTAGGAAAAAACCTGTTTACGAACACACTGCAGCGCATTTGAACCGTGGGGTAGGCGGCCGCCTTAATGCTTTAGTGTTCAGTTTATCCCATGTACGTTGCTACAAGCGGACAGCAGGGCAGATGACGTACTTGAGTGTGCAAACAGCGTTTGTCAGGGGTTGGGTAGGGGGGAGGGCGCTGCACACAGTGTTAATTACCTCGGAATTAACTGCATCACCGGGGTCCCTTACCCCCGCCCCCTCGTCAAGCTTCGACCATCCCGGGCGCTGCGCTGTGAAACAATGACGGGTAACGACGTTATGCGACAGACAGGATAGGTGCAGGACGTTTAGCAATCCGGCTGGTGATTGGCTACCCGTCAAAACAGCGAGTTATACCAAATACCCCGGAGAACAATGCTGGACACAGCCTAGACTTAACGGCACTCTCCACCAAAAATTTCGTAATTTTATAATTATACCAAACACTGCCCAACTCTTAACACATTACATTAACAAAAAATTCCCGCAAATGTATACATATTTTTTCGTTTTAAAAGTTTTCGTAATAGGGTATGTCAAAGAGGCGATTTGCCTATTTTCGCAACATATTAAAAATACTCAAACAATATGGATGAAATAATTTAGAGTGGAAGTAAAAAAATTAAGCTACAGAACGACAAATTTGTTATTTCATGTAAAAATTGTTTGTATCACAAAAAAAAGTTATTGAATAAACCTAAGATTTTGCATATGTTTGGTACCTGCATTAAAAAAAATTACATGAAATAACAAGTGTCATCCTGTAGCTTAATAAACGAAAAAAAAAAAAAAAATGTTTTGCGGCAGTTTAAAAATAGTTTGTGGTCATCACAAAAATATTTTGCAGTCATCACTAACATTTTGGGGCCACCCGTAAATTATTTTGTAATTAATACCAAATCATTTTGCAGGGAAGAATTCCTTCAATTTTTTTCTTTCAGCATTTATAAATTTCACTCAAAATTATTTCAGTCGTATTATTTTCACGTCCACTTGTACGAATACTATGAAATCGAAAAGTAGTTTATTTCTGAGAAATTACTGTCAGTGTAGTGAGTAATAGTTGGACAATGTTGGTACGGTTATAAAATGAATTTTTCGGTGCAGAGCTCTCTTGTCACTACCGTGTTTACGATAATTATTTTTTAAAAACTGAAATGAGTGCAGATGTCACAAAATGTTCGGCAATTTTGTTTGAAATATTATTTGCTGTAACAGCTAATTTATTGGAGACAATAAATTACAGACTACCATGTTAACAAACCAAAACTTCCTTAATTACATAATTTGCTAAAACCATAATATAGACGGTCTTCAAAAATATCAAACAGAGTTGAATCCATTTAAAACATAAGTGCGAAACAGATTGTTGATATCTGCTCTCGTTAAGTCTTAAGAATTATTATCGCGAAATACTAATGTGGAACATCAAGAGCCGAGTTGGAATTACTAAATTTTCTTGTATTGTTAGGTTGTTTACAAACACTTTTAAAATATATTACTACCGCGATACAGTAAAATACATAACCTTGCTATAAACTCATAAATCCTAAACATCTTACCAAGATTGATGACCCTGTTAATCATATATTATTTTTATTATGAATATATTCTCGCCTTTTTACGATCACGAGGTAATGTGTATGTAAATTTTGACGGCAAGTACGGAAGGCATTTGTAAAATCAAACATGTTTGTCCTATAAATGGTTGCCGCAAAAACTTTTTTTAAAGTGAACAATCATTTTTGCGATTAAAATTTGCAATGTTGTGATTTGTATCCATTTAAAATATATGTTTTATATATGAAGAGCAGAAGTTCCAAACGTTCTAATTAACTATCGAAAAGAAAATTTTTTTCAGGAGCAACAAAAAACAAACAGCTTAGAAGCGAACGGACTTACAACAATGCTATATTTGACCTCCTGTAAAATACATACAAATGGTGGGAGGCACTTAGAACATATTGAGGTTATCCGCATTGGCATTTAGAACAATTTCCTGGGAAAAAGTGATTTTCACAAAAAGTGGCACTTAGAACGTTGTACTTCTGCTCTTCATGTAACTCTATAATACACTAGATACTTAACAAAAATTTTGTCGAAAGTTGCTCTGAACGCATATTGAGCTGCAACAACCATAGAACATTTATTAAACCTCTATACAGACGTAATATGTATAAACAAATAAATATTCAGTTTAAAAATAATCAACCGTTATTATTTATTTATTTATCGTTCTGTTGATTCCTATCATTGGAATATAGAACACGTCAAGGCAAGATACACAAATGTTTTCACTTTACGAAGTGGAAAAAACAAATAGCCTACAATATTACACTACAGTTGTATACGTATCTCTATTTCACAGAAGTCAGTTTCACAAATACGCATTTGTCTTCACTTTATACAGTTAATATGCAATACAATGTCTCACTACAATTTTATAAATATAATAATATTTCACACTTCAATACAGTTTAAATGAGGGTGTACATATGCAGTCATACCGTCATACTGTAGGTACTTTACAGGGTTTTTACCACTTAGCTTTCAAATGTTCTTTAACCTCATCAATATTATAAAAACAATTTTCATAAAAGATTTTTAAAATTTTTGTTTTGAATAATTCCATGTTTGCTGACTGAGACAATGCAGCTGGGACACTTTTGAAGAGTGATTACAAGGAATTTTTCTGAAAGATTGTTAAGAATATTTTTGTGTTACGTACTAACTATAGGAAACGAATAAAGAATGCTGTTATAAATAAAGGCATTAAAGATGTATGTAGTGTAGATTATTCAACACATGTTGTCAATTTCAAATACGGCAAGGGAGTTTAAGTTTGTTTATTTGTGACAACTACGAACGTAAGCCGTGGGAAAAAAATTGAGGTTCAAGTCAAAACTGTATTAACAGACGTTACGTATCTAGAACAATCTGCCTTGTACTTGTTTTGACCTTTACAGTAGTCTAACCTGTTTTCATTTGTGCACCAGTGGTACGTGGTGCCTGTGTTCAATGGCGGTCACACGTCATAGTGCCAGCCATGCTGGAAGCTACTTTGCTCCAGACGACCACATAGCAGTGTGCAGGTTTAGGTTAAGGGCGCGACTACAGCAATTTTCATCAACATTTTTTTTTTGCACCAAATATTTTTTTTCTTATTTTAGACACAAAATGTGACTAAATGTGGCTCTTATGAAATTTTTTTCTCTCTCATAGTTTTCGCGTAATGGCTTGTTAGAGTCATATTTTGCATGTTTCCGTTTTTTAAGGGCTACAATAAGACCAACTGATATACCAAGCTCAAAAAAAATCACAGTGGATAAATACATTGCAGGCAACAATGTCATTCTCATAACAATAAAGAATAAAAATAATTTGTATTAAAAAAAAAATATTGAATTTTTAAAATTTTTATTTTTAGTTTGTGACCTAGGCGTTCACAGTCTGTATATCTTAATCGTCTGTGACCGCGCCCGTTTTGGGGAGCATGCCTTAGAAATTACATGTATATATATATATGTACACAACCGAAGTAAAAAAAAGAGGGTCCGGCGGCCCTCCCCTGAAAAAATTTGGATTTTAAGATGCAAAATGGCGCTATTTAAGGAGTTTCCGAACCAAGCAATGCCTTTACTACTGTAACATTTTTAGGATATATTACGCCTTCAAAGTGAAAACTGCAGCAAATTGCCGCGCAGGTGGGAGTGCAGCTGCATCCTTTGCACCCCCTGTGCGAACAGCTGTGCTTATCAGAGTATTAATACACGGTACAGGCTGATGACGTAGAACCTGGTTTCATTCAGCTCAGAGGTGGTAACTGTTTCCATAGCTATTATGTGCGTAGTATAGCAAATTGAGACTATTTTGACGAAATATTCTTTGTATTATGTTCATGATTTTCCTTGTACACGTATGTCGATTTATTTTTTGTGAATTTTAAGTTTTATACAAGCAGCCCATTGACGCATGCAAATTGTTTATTTCCCAGATATTCACTCTCAGGGGCGGATTTAAGGGGGCCAGAAGGCCCCCCTTCCCCTTTTCGACCTTTCATATATAGATTATCTATAAATATTACAAATTTTTAAAGTGGCATATTACATTTTTTTTTTAGGAAATGCCTTAAATAGCACAATTGTGTACCTTAAAAACCACGTTCTTCCGGGGGAAGGACCCTTCTTCTACTCGAAGGTGTGGGCATAGCTACTTTTTTGGGAATTTCTCCCTCCCCCCCCCCCCCCCCCCATTTATAGCTGGATCCGCTACTGTTCGCACTTTAAACACTAGATTTAAAGTATTCCCACACAGCACAATCTATTAGGTTTAAATCCGGATATCATTTTGTTCTTATGACAAGGGACGTTTGGGACTCAGTGTGTAGTATGTTCCTTCATTTAGACTGTAGAGCTAGGGGTGGGGCAGCCAGTGGATAAATGACAGTCGCTCAATTAAACAGAGACTCCTGCTGACGACAACCACTCCTCTGGGCTGTAAAACGAAATGGTTCCGTTCCTTTGCCCCGCGACGCTTGTTAAAATTCCGTTTGCAGCGCTTACGCGTCGGAAACTTGCCTGGATTTGTGAATTATTAAACCCACGTTTCAACGACTCTTCTTCAAGTACGGCACGTTCACGGTAAAAAAAGAGCCTGCTGTCGCCTGGCTGTGCTTTGAGAAGCAGCATTTATGTGAGTTCGCCCGAAGAAGATAGTTCTTGCCTATACGGCGGGGTTTATTTAAAGAGAAAAATTAAGAGACTGACTGACACAAGAAAAACTAAAACTCAATTAAAAAAACATCAGACCAAATAAATAAAGATAAAAAATAAATATGCTCACTGACTGCATAATTGTGGACAATGCTTTGTAAATCTGGTGGACGGAGATAGTCCCATCTTGCGCTCTGCAGCTAGGTTATATTTCATATATGTTACGTCAAGTAACATAGAACCATGTTTCTACCACTCAGGATTTTAACCTGGACCCATTATATGCAGGTCAGAACCGTAGTAGTAAGATAAGTAAGATAAATAAGATATGTGTGCGTGCAAGAGTGGACTAACTACAGTGCTGTGTTGCCATATTGCGCATGTAAAATGTCGTCGTACAACATTTTGTCACTAACATTTTTGTCTCCAATTTAGCCTAGGATTTGCGTGTTGTGTTTATAACGCTGTGTGTGTGTGTGTGTGTGTGTGTGTGTGTGTGTGTGTGTATATATATATATATATATATATATATACACACACACGCATATACAGTACGTCCCATAATTTCGGTTTCATAGGGTAAATATAAATGTGTTAATATACACACACATACATACACAAAAAAAACACACTTTAAACACTTACATATTGTATTGAAAGATGCACACGCCAATGAAGTAAATTGTAAAAAATTTTGTACTTTTACAAGGAAAAGTTTATGCACTAATTTCAAAATATTTATAAGTCTAGGCACTACTACAGGAATGTCATAGGTCATTTAAGTGAAAATTTTCCAATTACCTGAGGGAACTAGGGATATACATTTTTATGAGCAGATTGTTCAATGGGAAGCAAAATGTCCTTCGATGGTGTGCCACATTTTACAAAAAATTTTGTAGTTTTACAAAAAGTTCTTGGAAACTGGTAGCAAAAAATTGTTTTGTGTCACTTATAACTAGAGACATGAACTTTTCGCGAAAAGAATTTTGCCCCACTTTGTTCCAGTGCCTTATGTGCACGTCTGCAGTTCTGCTTCACATATATTGGCAGCGTGCCTTTGAACTGTGACGTTTCTCATTTGACTGTACCAAATTACAATAAGGTTACTGTAACACCACACGTCTGTGATTTGCGTGTAAAACCCCACGACACACGAATGTCAAAACATCCAATCTCTGACCGTGAAGCAAGTCTGCAGACGTGCACACAAGTCACTGACACAAAGTGAGGCAAATTTCTTTTCGCGAAAAGTTCATGTCTCTACTTATAACAGTTGTTATAAAATGTACAAGAATTTCGTTGTAAATATACAACAATTATTTGCAAGTATAGAAAAATGGTTTGTAATGAAACATATATTTGAGAATTTCCAAGTATTTCCTGTAGTGTTTACGTTTCTTATAAAATTATTCATTGTTTGGGAAACTACTTCTTAATATTTTTTTTGGAACAGTATATATTTTTTACTATTTATATTATGATTCCAGAAAATAATGCAAATTTTACATGTCTCCACTATTGAGTTTAAAAATTCAGCATGTTTGTTAGAAACACAATTTTCGGGCACTCAAAATTACTGAAACTAATTTTTTAGATTGCTGTACGAGGGAAGAATACTGCCCGGAAACCAGTGTTGGGCATTATGCTATCCTTCCCACAAACAAAATAAAATAGACAACTTTTACAGTCCGACGGTAAAAATAATAATACTAAAGCACTACACTATTAAAAAAATGTTTGTACTTTTACAAAGAAAATCTTTGGAAACACAGTTGCCAAAGAAATTCCTTGTTAAACTTCAATGGTTGTCCTTGTAATAAAATACAAAGTATATGTTCGTAAATTTATAAGGAATAGCCTTATAGTTGTACTTTCAATAAAGGAAAAAACAATTTTAAAAGCTCATTGCACTTCATAAATAACACCGAACGTATTTATCAAATAACTTTTGAATAAAGGTAATTTACTTGAAATTATTATGATAAAAAAAAAAAAGGAAGCTCTGAAGGTACTGAATTTCGAACCACTCTCCCTGCGTTTAGATTCCAGATTCTACACGTCTTACCCCTAGACCTTTGTGACTTCTTTCCTGCTTGAGCTTTATTTATTTATATGCATTCCTTGTACAGTTCAGTAATAAGGTAAATATCAAGAGTAGCTACTCATCGTGTAGGGACTAAACTATTGGTTTTACAGGTAAAGTTTCTTAATAAAAAATGTTTCTACATTGATGAAAATGAGTCGTACGTAAAGAAAATTGTAGTTTACTTACTTTGAAATTTTCCGTTTTTCGTCCAAATTCTAAGTCCGACTCCCGTGTTTTACGTCTTCGCCATGAGCGTGTTTAAGTGGAACTAGCGCTCCTCGTGTAATCAATTGAAACTAACGGTAATACGTTGCGCAACTGTTCTTTAGGCAGCAAATTCAGTTGTAGAAAAACCGTCACGCTTATAACACGTGTTTTCGTAGCAGTAGCTGTGCGTATTCAGGGAAAATTTGACGGTTTGTGGTACAAATGACCGTTACAAGTAAGAATGCTTCGCGGCGTAATAGTAGTGTATGTAGTGTGTGTTTTCGGATGTTTTACAGTATGCAACTCTCGTGGACAGCGTGTATTAGTTAAATTTTGTTGATTGAGACACAGCAACAAATACGTTTTGCATACAACGTGTGTGGAGATTTATTGACCAAGGTACCGCGTCGGAAGAGGAACCAAAGCATAATTTACTGTTTGTGGCGAAGAATTTGTATCCGCTATTGAGTAGAGTAAGTACTAATCTTTAACTACAATAATGTTTGTTGTTCAGTGTACGTTATATAATGTGTCCGGCTTCTATTGCAAATTGAACACGTTAAATACCTTTTATAATGGGCATTAAAGACATGACATGTAACATCTGTTCAACGTGCATACAATGTGAATTTAATGCGTATGTACTAGTGCATTTGTGCAATATGCTAAAAATACGAATTTACTTCAGTAACTATTTTTAGCGTCTTAAATTGGTGGTAGAATGAGTTTAAACTGTGTCTGTAATTGTGTATAAACTATTTTTATTCATTGTTCGTAATATTTTGCGTACTTTTAAACGATTTCCAAGATGTGTACATCCCTTTACTACTATATAATGTAATGCACGTGTATTTATTGCAGGCAGCTATTTATATAAGTTATATTTAACTTAAATGTATTGTAAATAGTACATTTCGGCTATTTATTACGGTTATTGTACGTGTATTTACCAAACAATTTCTGTGTTCGTCATAGCCTTCCCCACTATCGCGTCTTTAGAAAGTCTGCTTTTCCAGTAGTCATGCATGTCTTTTCTTGTTATATTTACGTAAAATCAATCGTAATTAGGGTATTTAAAGTAATAAATATAATGCTTTTTACGTATTTTTACCCCACAATTTCCCTGATCTTCATAGCCCTCCCCACTAGCGAATTGGTAGAAAGTAAGCATAATTATTAATCGCGACTACTAATTACTGTTATTATTCAACGTAATGAATCGTATAATTAGTACATTTCTGCAGTTTTTTATTAATTTTCGCATTAGTAGTTACTCTTGATATTTGCCCAAAATCCTTTTAACACTATAAACTAATAATTTTTACAAGGAAAATTCGTCAACATTTACAAAAGTTTGTACAACTATATAGAAGTGCCGTGCCATACTTTACAAAAAAAAAAATTACAGTGCAGGAACTGTCGGTATATAAAGAATCTCTTTGTAGTATTACGAAGTTTACCTTTGTAATTTTATAAACTAATGATTTCACAAAGAAAATCTTTTAGAGTGTACACGCCAGTTGAGGGGCTTACATATAGAATTTGATACGGCATTACATCAAATATCCTAGAGACGAACACCGGACAGCTCTATGCAAATACTGAGAGTAAGCTTGTGAAAAATAACCTAACGGTATGGCGTAAAACCAACACATAATTTGATACTATTTTGTGTAATTAGAGTATTTTAATATTTCAACGTTTTTTATCCTACTGTTTTTTTATTTTCTCCATGCAACGAAAATATGTTCTCCATGGATACATTTTTTCCAGAATTTTTATGCTGGCAGCGTACATCTGAAATTAATTAAACAAAAGGTGCTGTTCTCTGGTGGTTTGACGATATAATACAATCAGAATTCTCGCCAAAGCGCTCAAGCTGTCAGGTATTGGTACACAGTGTATTTGATTACATACCTCGGTACGCAGCGCCTTTGGCACTCCAGGGAATTTGTGCCTCGCACACAAAAAAGTACAACCTATTCAGGGAGCCACCGAACCCGATGTAATACCCTGCCCTAGGACATTAGAAACTGCTGCCCTGCCTATGTACTTACTACATATGTTGTAAATAAATTAAGAGCATGGGGAGAGACAATGGCAATCCACTCTGTATCACAACTGAGTTATGCACATGAAAATGTAAGGTACAATTTGACAAAGAAATTTATTTAAAATCATAATTGTTTACAAATTATGTTTTTAGTAACTATAGTATAGAACCAACGTCACAGAAGCCTCTACGGTGATTTGTTGACTGTCTTATATTATTCGCGTCGCTTCCGTCACGCCATTGTGATTCGGGCATACGTCAGTGATTCCATGCAGGTTTGCTGTTGATACAGATTCCTAGGAAGAACAGTCTCAGATACTGTGAGCCAATTAAGAAAGTTACTAGCTTGTAAATGAGTTCGATATTTAACATTTTGTAAAATGAAACCGCAATATTTTCGGGCCTCTAAAAATTAGTAGAGAACTGGAAACTTTTCGGTTTCAGCGACTTGAAGGTTAGCCTCCAAGAATATATGTCTACTCGAGCAGACAGCATATGTTTATTGGCTGCCTGCTGAAATAGTCATACCACGTAATTGGATCTGCATTTAGTTGCTTACTATATGTATTATTTGCTCAGCGCCGTCCAGGAGGTATTTTCATAACGGTACCGAAGAAAATCCTGTAACGTTAGCTTGTCAAAAGCAAAGTTAGTCTCTTACCACGAAATGAAACTCACTCGTTGGCTATATGTTCAATATGTTCCTACAGCGTAACATATTGGAAAGACACTATGGTGTATATTTGTTTGGGTTCTAGGACTGTACCACCCATATCACGGCGTCTTGACAGACGATCGGATTTGTTGTTTCACGCAGATATGTGTCGTGGACGTACATGGTGTGACTCTTATAATGCGTGTATTATATTGAGTATATTCTAATGCGTGTATAGGATCGATTCATTAAAGAAAAGAAAAAAATATGATAGGGTAGTTAGAGTGTCTGCTAGTAATTCTAAGGTCGCGATTCGAATTGCTGTTAGCATTTCGAGAAATTTTGCAGATTACTGACTTTTACTTTAAGATCTTGAGAAAAGATATAGCAAAGATGAAAATTTCGTGTTTTTGGAAAATATAATGACAATCATTTGAAATAAAGTAATATTTTTAGGAAAACGGATTACTCGTAATTTTACGAAACATTTTGAAATGAAGCATAGAAAGTCCGTGATTTAACGAAAATTTCAGGATAATTTGTGCCTGTATATTTTCATAATTTCACGGAATATTTTTCTAACAGTAAAGGAAAAGTTCTGTCTCACAAGGAAATATAAAATCGGTGAATGTAACGGAACGTCAATGTGAATTACAATAGCTTACGTAACATGTATATGTTCCGTGTTGCAGGTAGACAGACGTGGAGCATCCGGAAGATGTCTGAAACGCGTATTCCATGCAGAAGAAGGCAGACATTTTACTACTATATGGGCATGTCTCAGGTCTCCCTCAGCTACAGATATGTAATGGATTCCACCGCCGTCATCCAGACAAACCAAAACCGGGACAAAGAAGTGTTTGTCTGTCTTCGACGTTGTAAAGTGATCGGCTATGTTGCAGAAAAACAACGCACAAGCAGTCCACGAAATTCACCCGATAATGAGAGTACAGTTGGGATCCTTAGTAAGACACCAAACAGTAACCCCCATACAATCCGTGTAAAAGATTGCACAGGACAGTTGGATTTCCAAAACGTCTAAGCATCGTATTCCGACGCACAATAAATTCCACCCGTTTCGCACACAATTTCGTGCAGGAACTTCATGTTGACGATACAGATATGATGGAGGACTTCTGTGATTGTATAAGTAACAATAACAGTTAAATATGCAGATATCACGTTTAGCGATTATAATAGAGACACGATTTGTCGCGAAAAGATTTTTGCATAATTTCGTTTCATTGCCTTTCGTACAAGACAGTTTGTCAGCGTCATGGGTTTTGGCAGCGTATCTTCGCTCAGACACGTCACTGCACCAATCATAATAAGGATATTGTGACACCACGCGTTCGCGATTTGTCACTAGAATCCCAAGATATGTGAGACTTAAAACATACAATCACTGCAAATGAAACATAGCTACAGATGTGCACATAAGGCATTGGAACCAAATGGTGCAAAAATCTTTCCACCACAAAATTGTTGCTCTAGCGATGAAGCATGCTTTCATCTGAATGAGAATGTGAATTGCCACAACATAGTGTACTGGGCACAAGAGAATCCCAATGTAATTGGTGGTAATAATGCAAATGGGCACCAACTCCCCAGCGTAATTTATTTTCAAATAATCATACCAAGTAGAAGGCGAAGGTCCAAAAAATATCCTAGAAAAAGAACAAGCATTAACTCATAATATTTGAAGAAAAATAAGAGCCCAGAAAAATTGGTTTATACAAGGTTTATACGGCCACAGTAGACTTTGACCTTGAATAACTCAGTTCCAGTAAAGTGTGGGTTGATTCCATTTGCATAACGGACGTCCAATTGACCCCAGGATCACTGTGTGGTGTGTATTTCATGGTGATAAGGTAGTAAGAACCTGTGTTTCTTGAAGGACATGGGTCCTCCACACTCTAACTGCACACTCTAAAAACACATTTTTTTTACTACAATAAAATGCTAGTTTAAATATGATCCATTACAAAGTGACTTTGCCGCAAAGAAAATTGTTGTTTAAAAGTTAGTGTAATGGTACCGAAAATTGTGTTATCACTAGGGACCCTGTTTTTTTGCGAAAAGTATTTTGCCCCAGTCTGTTTCAGTGCCTTACGTGAACATCTGCAATTCTGCTTCATGGTTATTGGCAGCGTGTCTGTGTGAAGAGCCCTATCTTATTTGACTGAGCCAATAACAAAACTTTCCTGCAACACCACATGTCGGTGATTTGCCGGTAGAATCCCAAGGCTAGTGAGAGTTAAAATATCCAATCGCTGACCACGAAGCAGAACTGCAGATGTGCACGTAAGGCACGGAAACAAAGTAAGGCAAAATTCTTTTCGCGAATAACAAGGGTCCCTATTTATTACTAGGGATAGGAAAATTTCGCGAATTAAATTACTTGTAGGTTAGAATGTAATGCGATATGTTTACTCAATCCCCGACCATTTGTAAATTAGCTGCTACTCACTGGAACAACAGACAATGAACGAATAAACGGGGCTTGAGTAGGCATAGGATAGTGGATTTCAGCTTGCAAGTAATTGATTTCGCGAAATTTTCCTATCCCTAGTTATTACTAAGATAGTTCATTTGAAATCTTTATGGCGAAGTTAGTAGCCGAAATTTTGACCCAAGCTTATGTTGAAAATATATTGTTTTTTCCAGAAAGAATCTTACTGTCCGCGCACCAGCTCTGAGTCCCTGGCGGGTATGTGTTTTTCGCCCGTAAATATGTAAATAACACAACGAGGCTCAATAGCAAGCGATGCACATGCTAGCCGTAGTAACGTCGTAAGTTACGACGTGTTTGATACTGTGTTACTGTAGCGTACATGAAGTTTACGAGGAAAAGTGCAGACACGCCAGGGACTCAGAGATGGCGAGCGGACAGTACATTATTTTCAAATAAAACATTTGATGAAAAATTCTGACATAAAACGTAAGTGTTACACTTTCGCTTTCCATATTGAAACAAAATTTTGCTGTGACAACGAAAGCGTTCTTACAGTGCAGCTCTTGCAAGGCGTACTCGCACCGAATCGCGATTATATGCCTTCAGCATCACGAGAGAACATTCACTTTCAGCAAGGTAGTGCTACCCCGCATTTCGCTGTTCAGATGCAAATATGACTTGAGACAACACTGGCATTGAGTAGATGTTGGAATGGCCTCTGAGACCTGTCAAATGGCCACCACGATCCCTAGACGTCACCCCTTCATTTTTTCCGTGTCTACCACAAGTTTCATCACCATGTTTTCATTTTTATATTTGTGCCAGTAATTTTTTCTTGTTTTTTGACACAAAATGTGACTAAATTTTACACTTATAAAATTTTTTTATCTTGCATAGTTTTTTGCATAATAGCTCGTTAAATACAAAATGTGCATGTTTCCGTTTGAAGGACGACACTAAAACCAACTCACTTACCAATCTAGAAAAATTCACAGTGAATAACGATGTTGTAGGCTACAAATTCAGCTATGTTAAACCACAAAATAAAATGTTTTTGTAGGCTATTTAAAAAAATAATATTGAATTTTTTTAAACTTTAAGTTTAAATTTTAGCATTTTTATTTAAATACAAAAATAATATTCTTTGTTTTTATGCACGTGACAGTGTAGCCTGCGTTGCCTTTATCCACTGTGAACTTTTTCAGTTAGGTATGTCCAATGGTTTTGTTGTAGTCCTTAAAACGAAAACATACTAATTTTGACTTTAACAAGCCATTACGCGAAAACTATGAGAGATAAAAAAATTTATAAGAGGAAGATTTAGTCACATTTTGTGTCTAAAACAAGAAAACAATATCTGATAGAAATTAAAAATAAATACATTGTGATAAAATTGCTGTATACCGCGGCTATGGTGGCCGTCTGGATGTATTGTAATATAGGATTCGATCTATACTACATATATTGTATTAAGTCATTTTAGGGGTTTTGCAGGTCAGTTCACATATATTTTTGTATTTATATTTGGCCATAAACACACCGAGCCATGAAGTTTTATAAACATTGCGCTTTGTTTTTATGACTGTATAATATTGTACTATCCGAGGAAATATGGTTTCCAAGGTTTCTCACTACTTCACTCGTAGCGTTTTATGATTTGATCAGAATAGTGACCAGGTTAAGGGCCAGAATCGATTACAAAGCTAGGTATGCTATGAGTAATTAGCGAGACGGAGGCGAAACAGCGGTGTGTAGAAAAAAACGGAAGTTGTTTGGAACGTTTGGACGGAGGAAGGTGAAAATTTTTATTAGAAGAGAGAGAATACGTTCGAACTGAGACCAAGATATCACGTATTTGATGGAGCCGCGAAAACATTGGGTTGAGAACGACAGAAGAGAATATTTCAGTTACAAATAAGTCGATTGGAAATTTTCACTACATCGCCGGAGCTGAAGAAGATGTCAGGCCAATTTCCGAGCCTGAATTTGCTGTCAGGAAACCAGGGGCCGGGGCTCAACGAGGTCTCATCCCTGTAGACCTTATTCGCCAACGTACGTTGGCCATCCACTGAATCGGGAGATGTGGATTTCATCCCAGGGTACTGCGCCAAAGAAGCCGAAGTCCGGTGAGCCCAGTATTTTAGCCGCACACTATACACTCCGTCACAAACTCAGCCGCCATTTCCTACCCATCTTGGAAGTCACATACTTGAACGTCTGCCAGAAAACGCACTTAATTTTTGGATTAAGTCTGTTACCTTAGCCTGTTCGCTAGTGAATTAAGTACGGTCACGACGCAACATTTTATCCATTACACATTTTCGCGACATTGTCCTTCATTTTAAGTCGCTTATTTTTCATTCTAAGTTATCCTATCCAACCCTTGGAAATCATATACCATATTCTTATCCTCACGCTGACGTCATCAACATTATCTAATTTGTAATTAAATGACATACATTCTGAATTATCAGTCTTTGATTTCCAGGGGAAAGGTATGCTCAAATCACTGGCACGCAAATAGTGTGCCGAGGTACCTACTGAGATTCGCTAGCCGACCACATATGGAATGTGTCAGGTTACCTTGGATTCACGTTAAACATTTTTAACATAATTTTTCCTTGCTTGTAAATAGCCGAGCACTTTTATATTACAGTATATATTTTACGCGTTCGAGGCCTGTAAGTGCGGAAGCAATAAGGACGACACAGCGCGGGCATCGTGCCTCTCCCTAGCCTCTAGACGCAAGTCTTACTGGCGGGCTGTCTTCTCACCAACAACTCGCTTATATGAAGCTTTCAGTGGTGACCCTGTCGTTTTATGACCTTTCATTAAAGATAAAGGTGTATTTTACACTGCTATACCATTTAAATGATTTTTGTGCCAAGATTCACATACCTAAAAATGACAGCAAAAATTCCCGTTTTCGGCCGTTACAAAATGTGTTTTAATGAGTAGTGAATTGGCATACACATGCACAACGTTCTTTAAATCCTATAGCTAAGCGGGTCTCATTCATGTGCGATGTGTACCGCTTGACAAACCTAACTGCAGTCCCGGGTTGGGGAGGTGAGAGCGCTGTTGTTTCGAGGTCGCTGTGTGATGGCAGTGGAGGGGAATGTCTAGGAGCCATCCTTGTACACTCCATTCATATTGTAAGCAACCATCTGTAGTAGGTCTAATAGGCCTGCGCAATGATATACCTCGTAGATGTACAGTGCAAAACGACACGACCTGGACAACAACTAACCACACACTGGTTGTCAGTTGTCAGTTGACGAGACTGTACGTAGTGCTTGTTGTGACGGCCAGGCTACTTGCTCGCTATTAGCTGGGAGGGTGTAGCGAGACAAAGGAGAGTAGGAGGGTGAGGTATGTCAGAGAGGGGAACGGCTGTAGTTCACATATTTTCCGAGGACACACTTAGGTTTGTCGAGCAGTTGTTTTCGAATAATCTGGAAACAACCGAAGCTCTAGACACGACTCGGCGACCCTGACAGGCGGCCACCTTATGGGTGTTCAAGTACGTTAAAGTCATAATTTTATATTTATATTAAATAGTGTTAGTTTTGTAGACTATACATGTGACTGCAGTTTCTTCTTACAGATCAATTTTATCTCGCATAGTTCTCTCATAAAGGTGCGTCTAAGTCAAAACTTGAATGTTCTGCTGCCATGTAAATAGTGGAAACCAGTTGTCGTATGTAATTGAAATAATTTATAGTGAAATAACATTACACGGGTTACCTAATAAAACGTTAACAAACATCCCGCGAAATATTTTTATATTAAAAAATTTTTTTGAATTTTGTAAATTTTTCTGTACTTATGTGATTTTTTTAAAAATTCAAAATATGGCACTGTGGGTTTTTTAATGTGTTATTATATTTCTCATGGGATGTAAATTCACAGTGAATTATTTCGCTTAATTAGATTGATTGGTTTTCACTATTTGCATGGCAGCATAACAAGCAAATTCTGACTTTGACGCACCGTTATGAGAGAACTATGAGAGCTAAAATTGTTTTGTAAGAGGAAACTACACTCACAAGTATCACATACAAAACTAACGATATTTCATAAAAATATACTTGAACACCCGTAAACTGTAAGTTCCTGCCAGTTTCACAATTGGCACATTGAATTATTTGATACACCACGGATGACGCTGAGCTATTAGTAGAGGAGTAACTAAATCCACCTTAAATGTATCGTTTATATGACACGCCCACGGACTCTCGACGAACTGCAGAACACCACCACTGCATGCAGCTCCATCACGCCGGCCATGTTACATTGTGTACAAAGTAATTTGCATCATCGCGCCTACATGTGCCTGGCACACTGCGGACATCTATTTGAACATTTGTCGTACTGTTGCATGGAGGTCAACACACAACCATACCGTCATAATTCAACACACAATCAATGCTACAACCGTATGAGATCTGATTTATGGGACGTCATTACTGTCTTGCATCACTGTAAAGAAAACTTCCACTCATTATGGGACAGCTTGTATATAGAGCAAATGCTGACCACTGTTACAACATAAGTCTTGTAACAATAATATACATTTGACTATTAAATATATATATATATCGGTACGCTATTATTGATGTACGTAAACCCATTTTTAACACGCCTACTTTCTTAACACTTCTACAGCACGCGCCATGTAAGTCGGCAGGTAACGAGCTGGAGTGGGTTGCATATAATATTACTACAGTTTAAAATTCGAATGGCTTATTTACATAGGTCTATTACATTCCGGTATTGATAAGCTACTAGGAGTTTTTGCAGCGGCCTGCTGCTTGAATTTCTTGAATATGCCCTTCCCTCAGTAGCTGCCACTCGCCATCTTAGCTGACGCGCAGTGTACACATAGGTAGCCTATGGTCAGTTTACCAATAATTTTATAGTGTAACCATTAAAAGCAAATATTGATGAAAAAAATTTCCAGTTTTTTTTTTTTTTGTATTTGAAGGAAACTTGCGCAGAGAAATAAAGACTATTACTCTCCGCTAGAGGTACGTGCAATTCGTGGACATATTCTAGGTATGGCTCAGTACCACGCCTGGAATTTGACAATGGCTGTCTTGACGCGTCTTAGACAAATGTGAGTTAATAATGTATAAGGATATAATTCGTAGGACTTTCTAGTGCAGGCTACCTGCCTGTACGGTTAGAAGCCAATGGAGAATCGACTGTGGCCAGTGTGTGTACAGAACTGAGAAGTCTACTGTAGGCTGATGCCAAATCAGTCAACGAAATTCACGTACCTATTCTCCTCGCATAAAAATTTAATGTTTATTGCACAGTAAAATACGGTAAATAAATCTTGCTTAAAACTGCGTAAGAAAGTTTTTGTGGTTGCTGAATATATCATTAAAATATTATGTTTGAGAACAAATTTATTTTGTTTGTAGCAAATATATTGGTTTTTCAACACATTACTAGTACCTGTATTAAAAAAATAACTCACTTTACCATTACCATTCTTACTATACCATTTTAATAGTAACACAGGTTTTGTCAAAATTACTGTTTATAGTATAAACAAAAATTTAATTGCAGTCGTTCGTATTTTTAAAAAAAAAATTCATTGCCAAAAATGTTGTGTCATGGCAGAGAAAATGTTTTTAGTGTGGCAAAACTGTCGAAGGGATTTACTGGTGAACAAAACGTTCTGAGTGACGTTTACGTACCAGTTATTTGGGTTGTATTACGTCTTGAGGATAAGCAGTCACGTGGCGTTCGAAAGGGATGTTGAAATGAAAGACGATAACTAGACATAAAACCAAGGGGCAGAGTATTTCCGTGGTGTTGGGATGGGGAGGGGTGGGAGGGTGAGAAGAAAATTGCCGTGGATAACAGCTGACATAATGGGCCGACGAGCGACACGCAACATGAAAGGAGGATTGATATGCTGTATGAGCGCAGGCCGTTGATAACGGATATTACACGTAATTATGACAAGCCAGGAGTGGGCGTTTGAAATTGAGGGCGGAAGAGGGAAGGGTAAACGAGGGAAAATAAACGAGAGCATAGATTGTTGTTTACTTTTTTAATTGTTATCGAGTTTTAGTGACGCAGGGTTTCCAACTTCGCGCCTGTTCACACTGCACGCTATTACAACGAGTAGTTTTTTTTTAGTCGAGATAACTCAACCGGTTTCGCAAGCTCTGGAAGGCCGTTGGTTGGTTTGGCTTTCGACTTTTATAAAATAAAATACCCTAATTTTTTTAGGACAGAATGATACTAATGTCAACCACAACAAGAACTAACAACTCAAAATGGCGACTGTTTCGTCTCTATTCAGTTCATACGAATGATATGTTCAGAGTAAGGTTGATCTCATCATTCTGCGTTCGAGTCCACCGCGGTGACTGAACAACATTATCTCACTTCATTTATATTTCAGTCCAGTCCAGATGAGCTCGGATTATCCTTCATTTCACTTCATGTTGAATTCAAATTTCAAATTTATCCGACACACTACGTAGGTATATTGTGCGGTAAAGTAAACCGTATGGCTATACTTGGGATGAGATTTATGAACCTTAAATCTCAAGGATTCTTGGCAGTCATTGGGTTGATATTACTGCCTCTAACTATTATCAACCAAAACACGATCACTCCGTATATACGGTGATCAAATGCGGCCAAACTATTTCTAAGAATCCAGTGAATTAAAACTCGACCGCCAAAATTCGCGGTTTCAATACTAAATTTTGTAGTTACCAATACATTAATTTTAATTTACGAGTCTGACTCTGAATTGTGTTGGTTGAATGATTTTTTTTTTTTTGTATTTTGCAAATACTGTATTGTTAATGTTAAGCAAGTCATTTACTTAAAAACACATGACCTCATATATCTGTAATTTTACCTTGTGTTAAATTGTTTGAATTTTTAGTTATGTTAACAAACAATACAATATTTTATGTACAGGATGTTTCTGAAATACTTATAGAAACTTCGGGGGTAGGTTCCGTACAACAAAACAAGAGAAAAAGTGTTCATATAAACATATGATTGAAAACCATTCGTTTTTTAGTTATTAATGTAAGTTTAGTTTAATGGCTGTTCACTGACACAGTGATTGGGCCTGCATTTGGTTCGATTCTTTATTATAGGCTAATGATCCATCAAGCATGTGTCACATGGGTCAAGGGCACGGTCGTAGGAGAACAGGTCTGGACACTCGCCTATCTAACAATGTATTTTGCTTGACCCCTTGTTGTCTGGCTGTAGTTCACCAAGTTACTGAGAATATTTTGTTTTATTGGCGCTTCAGTTAGGGCGGTCGGACTCAAACTCCGCTCATTTTTTTTTCCATTGTTAAATTTATGGAGTAAATAAAGATTGCGGGGAGCCTTTTCTTAAATTTGTGAGCGAAGAAAGTATTTCATAAATTGATAAAAAATACGTTTTGATGAATTGTTTATCTTAGTGGAAAGGAAGTGGGCAGAGTTTAGCCCGACCGCCCTAACATCAGCGCCAATAAAACACAAAATTCTCGGTAACTTTGTGAACTACAGCCAAGCAACAAGGGGGTCAAGTTTCCAGGCGAGTGTCCAGACCTGTTCTTCTACGGCCGTAGTCAAGGGTCAATTGCGTAGGCCACAATATCACGTACCCAAAACAAATGGCAAAACTTACAGGTCCCATATTATTAGAGATGTCTGAAAATTTGCGGGTTCACTGACTTTTAAACTATCCTCTAAGAATATCTGAGTATTCAAGGGTAGACAGCAGATCTCGTTTGATGCTCTTTGTCTCAGTTACATAACACGACTGTACATGAGTTTAGTCGCTTCTTTATCGTTGGTTCAATGGCTTCTAAGAGCTGCAAACTGGGCCAAAGTACAGTTGTTGTTCAGCGTTGGCGTATGTACACAATTCAATAAATTCTAATTGTAATCTTCCATTGGAACAAGATTTTTTTTTTTTAATCTCACCAGTTGTGGGTGCGTTGTAGAAAGAAACGCTGAAAACATAAATTGATTTCTACGCTTTTTTCGAAGCCAATATGGATAAAATTCTCAACGGAAATCCTAGATAGTTGTATTTGCCAACTTTATGAGTAAACATTAATCCAAAATTACAAATTCGTTACGCGTGATCTCTTTCGCCGCAGTTAAATGCACGAGGTTCCGGCGTCAGAGATTATGCCACAGAAGTTCGTAACACTGGAAACAATTTTGTTTAAAACGTTGGCTAGAACTGTTGTCTAAGATTGCTATTGTTTAATTTTATCAAATTGGCTTCAAGAAACCTACAGTTATAGATTAATACTTTTAGCGTTGAATGATGTACCACGCCCTCTTAAGTTGCTTAAATTTACTTTTTGTTTTAGTTCTAGCTTGTGCCCAAAAGAAAACGCGAAATTAGTGAATGCCTACTCTGTCGTTGAACATAATACCCTAACTATATTTTTTTAAATTTTTCTAGGTTAGTCTCGGAAACATTTTCTCGGACAGACAGGAAACCGAAAAGTTGTCAGCCATTCTAGCATTCACCAAATAAGGACGGCAGATCCAGAAATCGAACACGAATCCTCCAAGATGCGAGTTAATTTTTTAACCACTGCGTGATATCACTGGTTTAAAAAAAAAATGTTTTCGTTAAGGCGCCCGCCTACTGGCTGTGTGTTTGTGTGACTGAGGCACGGCGCCAAGGGCGATGTTGACCGGCTCATTTGGTGAGGTATCGCCTCTACCGCAAGACATTGACACGACGTCCAGTGGTGTTGTAGATCACTCGCCTGACACTTTCAGTGGTGACCTCATACTTTCATTGGTAGAAAGTTTTAAACAAAGTCCATTGCGTGTTTCTAGAGTAGTTCCACACGGATTCCATAAAAAAAAAAGCTGTTTTTAACCATTTGAGGCGCTAGGAAATAAATTTTCTAATTGATGTATGATGTTTTGAAACTATTTTTTCGTCATCGTTTGAAGTGTTTTCGTACGTTGACACAATGGGCACAAGTAGAATGGTTCGTAATAAAACATGTATTTACGAACAGTCGAACACGCTACAACGCGTTTTAAGCTGTAATGATATTGCCTGGCAAGCCGGACAGCGAGAGAGGTTCGGCCTGCAATTAGGCCAGAGTTGGGAAACCACGGAAGACAGCAACTCACCTCACCCCCTCGTAGTGGCGCAATAATGAGGACATGCACGCCGATATATGTCACTGTTACCAAGTAAACGAGGTCTCTCGTCCTCCAACACTCGTCCCATAAACAGCAGTCCAGCTCTCCTCCGGTGCTCGGGGGTCGGGTCCCGGCGTGTACGTGCCCGTCCGTCGATGCCGTCTACCTCATCAATCCAGCTTTCGATAAGGTTGTCAGATCTAGTTATGTGGCAGTAACCCTCAACTTTACATAATATATTAATAGTCAGTAATATTGCACTTCCCTCCTAAATTAATAGAACACGTAACCTATTTTTATTCGGCGTACCTGCCATTCAAGTAGACTAAATTCCCATGTAACCATAACTGTTTTTAAGTCATTTAACCCTAAATAATATCTCAATCAAACCCACAATAATATAAGTTTATAACAAAGCGCGTGGTAGGTAGTTCTGGTCATTACCTCAGGCTGTTTCCTTTAGTATTTTGGACAAAAGGAAACTTCATTAGAGTAATTAGTCTCATAATCCAGGATTCTAACAACATTCTTGAGTAATAAATAATTAACTCAATATAAAACACCTGTGCGGTTGCGATTTTGAATGTAAGTACCTTAGCTATTAAAAAAAAAGTTAACACTTATTTCTACAGTATTAATTACATAACAATTTTGGCAGAGAATCAAAGAGTCCATGTAATATTTATTATATTAAACTCGTATGTACAATGTACTTTCTTCATACTATCAAGTTTATTGAAATCCGTCGAGTAATAAAAAATAAATTTTAAAAAATTGTGTGGTTGCTCATTGAAAATAATGTATCCTAGTCATTAATTAACGCATGTGTGAATATGGCTGTAAGTCAGTGTAAATGTTCCCACCGCCTAAATGTGGTGGGAATAGAAAAGTTTTCAAGGAACGACAATATTGTAAGTTTTGTGAGTAGTGATGATACAACCTATAAGTTTTCTTTCAGCCGTTTCGCAGCCATCTCTACTATTTTTAATATGAAAACTTCTATGTAACTAAAAACCAGTATAAACATTTCAACACTCTCAAAAATTAACATCTGTTGGGTTGGCTCAATAAAACATGTTTTAAATTAATTGCAAGTTCTGCTGAGTGCTCAGTTTACAGTGAACAGCGTATACAAACAAACTTAAATTATTGGGTTTATCAGTAAAATTTAAAAATTTTGTTTAGAATCTAATTAAACATTTCAGAAATGTTCACATTAAGAAGTTCTTACTGTCTTCCGAAATACCAATAGCAATATATCACAGTAAATTTAATACTTAAACAATGATTCAGCTAAATATAAAATTTTGTTTGAATTGGTCCAGTCGGCCTACATAAAAAGGGTGTTTTCATTCTTCCCAACTAAAAAAAGTTTTTGGCGCTGTGTTCCTGTTTTAAAACGCACCACTAATTTGTGAGATTTGCCTGATGTGTAGGCAACTTGCACACACACCGCTCACGCACGCGCGCGTGCTTATTCCGCGACGGTAATCGCACCGCTAGGTATCCGGCGAACATGACGCGCTAGGAGGTCGTCAAAACAGGCAACGGCTGCCCGCTCCGACAACCTCCTATAGTGTCATGTTCCCCGGATAGAAAGCTGCGAGTTTAGCAACGTGGCGACAGGCTTGCACGTGTATTGAAGTTGTTGCAGGCAATTTCACTGTAATTATTGTGTGTGTGTGTGTTGTAGTAGGTACGTGCTAGATAGTTTTCAGGCTGACTACTTGCCAGGGATTCACACATCCACCATCAATTAAAGGGCTTAGAAACCAAGGGGTATAAGTGACGTTCATAAATAACATCTTCGCTTCTCACACTAAACAGTATGACAACCTTTTTGGTAAAACACCACCAAATTATGTCACAAAATTATTAACTTTACATTTTAACTACCAAAATATGCACTAAACTCATGTTTCATGAAAATGTACTTACACCACTTGGCTTAATAAGCCTTTCATACTGTGGTAACGGTCGGGATTTAAACTTACTCCCAAGACAAACCATTAAGCATTCATATTTACATGCTGATTACGTACACGTAATGTCAACTTTATTTAGTGGAAGGTCACTAAATTATAGTACTGCAGGAAGTACCTTAAGGTGGCCGCCTACCCCACGCATCAAATCGTTGCAGCGTGTTCGTAAACCGGTTTTTTCTACAAAAATATTCTACGTGTGCCCATTGTGCCAACGTACGAAAAGAAAAGAAACTTAAGACAAGGTCGGAACCTCATTTTTAAGACGCCACGCTCATTAGAAACACAGTTTCTAAGCCCTCCAACATGGCTAAAAACGATCTTTTTGGACCGTACTTCAAAATGTACTAACCGGATGAAGGTGAAACTCAGATTGTGAGTCGACCTTACTGCTCCGTCGCTTTTGAGCCTCTCACGCGCAGGTAGGCGGCGCCCTTAAGTCATGTATCTAACAGAATTTTCTGTGGTTACTTGTCTGTGTATACGAAGTTACGTTCCTTAAGAGCCTTGACTACCTCAGAGCTCTGGCGGCAGCAAGGGATAGGGTTTCACGTATTAAGGGGCCGGTTCATGCGTCGAAAATCGTCATTCTTGCATTTGGGTTTTATGTTGTTAAAATATGGTGAAGGGCATCGAAGCAATGCTCCCCACCACTCCGCTGGCCTGTATATAATCCCATACCACTGCGGGAGGCCTCCTGACTCCAAAGGATAAAGGTTGGAGACAGAGAGCGCCTGGTGCTGTTGGCAGGGCTTGTAGAAAGCCCCTGATCGGCAAGGCCTGCCCTCGTGGAGGGAGGAAGTGGCTAACAGCAGGCAGGCGAGGTAGAGGAAAAACTAAAACTAAAAAAAAAAAAAACACACACACACACAATGGAAAATATGGAATCACAA
>PNEQ01077675.1:0-27716 GCA_003012365.1 Medauroidea extradentata
CAGGAGTAATTGTGTGCATAACTAATTGTGTTGTGAGAGTTCTAGTTGATTACTGTTTTGTGTATTTCATAGCTTTGTGAGCTATTAAATCCAGTACTTAATCTAACTCTTTTATTTGTAATTATAGACCTCTATCCCAAAGAACTCATGGGAATTGCCCACATATAAAGTTTGTGTGTTCTCAAACTTGTAACAATACATACATACACGCACTCAGAGATTGATACAAAACGTCGTTTCAGTCTAGGTAACTACTTATTGGTCAAATTAGTACTATAAATACCGGTACTTCGAGTCATAAAGTAAAGATTTCATTTTCATTATCTTCCTTACTTATTCAGGCCTCGCCCTTAAGTTTTGATGGGAGTTTGAAAATATTTTTAACGCAAATGAATACGTATATCAAAGATTCATTCTCACAGTTTTAACACTTATGTATTATCGTTTGTATCTTAATTTTTCTGTTGCAATACGCCAAACGGATTTTTAGATTTTTACCCCTGAAATATCACATATTTTGTGGTCAAAATAAGCCAAAATGAAGCAAAATACATTTTTGCTAGCAAACGGTACATTATTAAACAAACGCTCTGGCTATATAGTGTATCGTATGACTGTAAACAGTCTCATATTTTTTCAAAGCATTTGGTTAAAATATATTCAAGTTATTTGCAATTGTTTGAAATAAATGAGAGACCATGGCCTTAATGATATAATATAAAATACATATTTACGAACCGGTGTTCGGAAAGTGTGCTTTGACTGGTAACGTCCTCGCAAACGCTTCATGTGAATACAGCTGCAACTACCAATTTTGTTGTCAGGACACACAACCTCAAACAGGCAACACCAGTGGCCACTCTTTAACAGAAACCACGCGCAGTTTTAACATTTTATATTTTCCATCCAACGATACCCTCAACAACCTGATCGTGTGAAGCACAACCATGCGATGACGCCTTGTCAACGTCAGCGTGTAAAGGCACCTGATCAATGTGACCTTGTGAACGCGCCTTTATAAACGTGACCGCGTAAATGTGGGCCGTGGTAGGTGCAGTGATTTGAGCACTCGTATTTCACCAAGGTGATCCTGTTTCGATTCCAGGCGGAGACCTGACCCCGATTTTTTTTGCGCGTGAGCTACGTGACGGCCGTTGCCGTTGTCAGACTGGGTTTCCTCTGGGTGCTTCCATTTCTCCGTTTTTGGGTCTCGCCATCCTCCACGCACAGACACTGGGTGCGATGCCCTACACTCGGTTACCCTCTCCATACATTATGTGTTTATTTACCACGTGAATGCGTTCTTAAGGGGGCCGTCTACTACGCGCTTAAAATGCGTTGTTGTGTGTTTGCAAACAGGTTTTCTTTACGAATCTATTCCACGTGTGCCCATTGTGCCAACGTACGAAAAGGAAACACACTTCGGACAAGGTCGGAAGGCCATTGCTGAAACACCAAGCTCATTACAAATATGGTTTCCAAACCCTACAACATAGCTAAAAATGGCATTTTCAGACTGTCGTTGACCGAGCGAGGCGGCGTAACGGTAACATGTGGGACTCGCATTCGGGAGGACTCGGGTTCGATCCACCGCTCCGGCCATCCTGATTTCGGTTTTGCATGGTTTCCCGAAATCGCTCCAGGCGAATGCTGAGATGGTTCCTTGACAAAGGCCATGGCCGACTCCTCTCCCAGCTCCTGTCGTTGCACTAAATTATGTGTGACTGTCTGTAACGACCTCGCTGTCGACGAGGCGTAAATACCAATTACCTTACCTTATCTTCAGACTGCAGTTCTTCAGAGTGTACTACTCGGATGTATGTGAAACTCAGATTAGGACGTGCACTGAATTTTGCTACAGACGTTCCACCAATAACATTATTTGGTCACCGCTTAAGGACGCGATCTGACGCAATTTTCGTCACCATTAGTTAATTTTTTATTTGTACCAGATTTTTTTTTTCCTTATTTTAGACACAAAATGTGACTAAATTTTGCTCTTATGAAGTTTTTTTATCTCTCATAGTTTTCGCGTAATGGTTTGTTAAAGTCATATTGTGCATGTTTCCGTTTTAAGGACTACAATAAAACCAACTGATATACCAAACTCAAAAAAATCACAGTGGATGAATGTATCGCAGTCTACAATGTCATCCTCATAAAATAAATAATAAAAATTATTTATATTAAAGAAATTTTGAATTTTTAAAATTTTTATTTTTAGGTTTAGCATAATACTATTTATTATTTATTTTATGAAAATGTAATTGTAGCCTGCAATGTCTTTATCAACTGTGATTTTTTAAATTTTGGTATTTCAGTTGGTTTTAGGGTAGACCGTAAAACGGAAACATTCAAAATAGGACTTTTACAAGCCATTACGCAAGAACTATGAGAGATAAAAAAAATGTCATAAGAGCCTAATTTAGTCACATTCTGTGTCTGAAATAAGAAAAAAAAATATCTGCTACAAATAAAAAATTGTGAAAGTATACCGCGTCCTTAAAGTCCCATATTAAAAACGGTTCGGCGAGAATCTTGCACACTACTTGAGCGCTTGGCTCGTTGAGGCGCTGCGGCATTTGATGCGCACTGCAAGGTCGACCTTACTGCTCCGTCTATTTTGAGCCTCTAGGCAGACGTGCTATCAGCGGTGAGGTGGGTGCGCTCACAAAGCTCGTAGTTTTTTTTCTCTCGCGGTGTAACAAGTGCACCTGAGCCTGTGACTGGGAACTGTGGAGCTGCTCGGCTCTGGATATAAATGATCCATTTGCTCTTGCCACTCTGCACTACATTACCTTCCCTTCTCTACATGACGCGCCACTCGAGCGATACCGCCGAGCCTCTAGCCCGTCCGGCCAGGCTTCTTGCCGCTTCGAACTTACCTCTCGACTCCCTAATTCTCCTTCCACCTGCCTTCAGCATTTCTTTTACCTCGAGCAAAAAATAATAATACGGCATTACTCAAGCAGCAAAGGACACTGAAAAAAAAATTATAGTTGCAGGTACCATACTTCTGTTAAAATAGGGACAACAAAACAGTTTTGTTATTGGTACTACTCTGGGCAGTTCCTTCAACTATATGTTTTGTAGAATAAACAAAGAGCCTTGTTGGTTTTGCAAACCAAATGGTAACTTCTACAAAACAGATTGTTGAAGGAACTGTCCAGAGTTGTACCGACAGCCAAACTATTTTCGTGTCTCTGTTTTAACAGAAGTATGGTACCTGCATCTATACTCTTTTTTCAGTGGAAAAATCTCTTGTGTCTTGGTAAAAGAGTACGGGTGGTGAAACAAGCATCAATCTAACCCAGGGACGTAGTCAGGGGGTTTGGGGTTCTAACACCCCTCCCCTCGAAATTAGTTACAAAAAACTGAAAAAAAAAAAAAAATTCATACTATCATATTGAAAGATTAAAAATATTTTGACTAGTATAATATTCAACGTTTCGTTACGGAAAAGTGCCAAAATAGCACTATTTTGTACCTTTAAATCCAAGTATTTATGGAGGAGGACCCCCTCTGCTTTTCTGCTTTAAAGGGGGTCGGTGTTTATTATATAATTCTCAGGTTAAACCCCCAGCTCACACAAATCTTGGATACGCCATCGATCCCACCTAGGATGATATTAGAAGGGACGCCATATTGACCGACTGAAACAAAAAAAAAAAACCGACAGTTGAATGAGTTCAAATATTAAATATAAGCAATAGGCCAATTCACAAATATGCTTACCCTTACTCATTTTAAACGGAGATGTTGCTGTAATGCACAAAAAATTGTAGTAAGTTCTCCATGTCAAATTATTTTGCAGTAAATAACAAACACTATATTTTAGAAGTGACAGCAAAATATTTTTGGGGCCAGCACAAAAAAATATTTGGCAGGGTTAATTAATACCAACAAAATATTTTGTAGCTACCACGAAAAATCCCCCCCTCTTTCCCTGTTTTCGTGTACACCGGCTGGATAGCGAAGAAAAGTATAGGCTTGGTACGCTACAACATCGTTAATGCGTCAGGTGCATAAACCTCTTCATGCCCGACGTTTGAAACACACGATTATTCGTGGGTCTTGTCGTAGGGGGAGGGGCGCTTTCCTCCCACCCCCAGGTACCATGCCTCCTCTTTACTCCGGAGACCACCTCGTCGACCGGCCTTCGGGAGTTTTACTCACTTTCCGTTCCGCTGGCACGGAAGTTGCTGAAAAATTAACCCCTCGCAGCCAGCACGACCAACCAGCCCCTACCACCGGGGCCGATGCCTTTAATAACACCCCCGACCTCCCCCATCGTCGAGTAGCAAAGGGGTGACGTGTAGAACGATAGACGAGGGAGGGGAAGTGTTGAAAACTGGGGTGGTGGATGGTTGGCTACCGCCGTGGGTAGAGGTGACATTTCACCCACACGTCCGCGTTTAAATTTTCCAGTCCCACCCCTTCCCAGGCCTTTCAACCCCGCAGCGCATATTTCTTTCTCGGGGCGGCTCGCGTGCGAAGTGACTCTCGGGGGGTGGATGGAGGGTGTTCAGAAAGGGTGCGTTCGTTCGCGCCCCAGCGGCTCCGTTAATAACAGCCGAAGTCGAGAGGGTTGACGAGCGTGGGTTAGGGGTTGGGTTGTATACGTGCAAGAGCTTGGCTCACGTTGGCTGCTAATTATTTTCCGTACTCGACCATTTTGGCGTCCCGAGGGGGTGTAAAGAGTCGACTATTCGGAAAAAAGGGTAGTCTCTCCCCCGGCCACACCTCCTTTTCTCCCTCGACCACCCGAGCCTAATCTAATTTCGCGTCGTTAATTATTCCGTCAAATGTGGTGTGCGGTTTCTTGCTCATCCGTGAAGTAATTTTCATGTGTGATGCTGCAGTTGTCAGAGAAATAACATCATAAATGTTAACTTTTACTTTACTCCATCGTGGTTTGTTCCACACACACATGTATATTGCCGGGAGAAACAAATTCCTACTGGTAAATATATAATCACTACTCGTCGTGTACCGACCAAACTTTTGATTTTATAGATATAGTTTATAAATGAAAAATGTTTCTAGAGACGATAATAGTAGTCGTACGTAAAATAAATTGCAGTGTACTAACTTCGAAAATTTCAGTTTTTTGTTTGGCTATGTTAGGTTAGGTTATTTTAAGTTAGTTTAGGTTAGTTTAAGTTCGTTTTGGTTAGTTTAGGTTAGTTTTGGGTAGGTTATGTTATTTTATTATTATGTTTTCCATTTTACGTTTGGTTAGGTAATGTTAAGTTAGGTTACCTTAAGTAATGTTAGATCACCTAATCGAACCTAACCAAAACTAACCCAAACCTACATAAACTAACCTAACCTAACGAAAAATTGAAAATGTCGAAGTTAGAAAACAACAAATTTCTTCATGTACGACTACATCTAATGTCTGTATAATCATTTTCCATCATACCTCTATAATCAATCAATTGGGCGGTACACGGTAAATAGTGATTCTTGATATTTACCCAATTACTGGAACCAATTTAATGAATTTACGAATTTATAAGGGATCCGCTTGCACCATGAAGATATGGCGTATTGATTACTTTTAAAATATCTTCCTTTCGTCTGTCACGACTACAGATATTAGCATTCTTAGCTGTAGGCCTAACCATAGTTGAGTACATACACGCTGTTTCACAACCGTACCGCGTGTCGAAAAGCGTTGTGAATCACGTACATTTTAGTCGGTAGTCCGCGCCGATGCAAGGTAATCCGGCGCCTTGGGCGAATTACCTGATGGCGTCTCCCCAATTTATTTCCCACACTCAGTAACCTTCAAAAAATCTAACTCAACGACACTAACCACTAGGGACTTGAGCTACTGCTACACGTACTGACAGAATCTGGCGCCTGTAAAAACACTTTTGACACTACAACAAGAACACCCGTTGGGATGACTAGCGGAAATTCTGCGCATGCGCGAGTCTCGGAGTAATGCCGGCTTTTTAAATTTGTTACTGACGTTTTTCTATTCTAACAAGACCTTTCAATTAGAACATAGCTTTTTCTGTTTTAAACTAACCTAAACTAATTGTGAAAATGGTGGAGGAAAAGAGAGAACTGCGCAGAACGGATGTGCAGAGGCGAATGAATGAAAATTAACAGGCAATAGGGAGACATTGTTAGTATAGTCCACAGACACTTCAAATAGGTGCTCCTGCATCAAAGAGACCGCCACCAAATGTTGCTTCTTCGTGTCTTCATTCTGTGTCCTCGTGGACGAATGGTCGATCCGAGATACTGACGCGCGTTGTTTTCCTCACGTAATAGAAAGCTCCGATGTCCAACCTGGAGTGTCCTGTAGCTTCGTTATTGCTTCGCCTTCTTTCTTGCCTGATCGCTCTTGCCATCTTCTCTTCCGTTACACACACACAAACATCTCGAGAGCATCTTCATTGACCTCGCTGTATCTTGTAGAACCACTCACTGCTACCATCGGCCTCCCTAGATAGGTTGCGTTTGTGTGTGTGAAGCAGGAGCGGTAAGGTCGCCGTTGACCGACGTATGTAATGCATTATCGCCTCTCCGCACAAGCCAATAATCTGGCGTGCAGTACTTTACTATTATCCTTTATACTATGGGACTTTAAGGGGGATTGATCCCTGCCAGATCGGTTTTACGGTTTTTCTTATAAATCAGGGAATAGACACATTGTTTTACTTTTTTCACGCTGACAAGGCATAATTTATTGTTTCATTCACTTTATGGAATCCATATGGCATTGTTTCTGATAATATTGCGGCCTCTGTAGTCGCTCCCGTAAATAAAGCAATTTTTCCATTCCAGCGGTTTCCCGCTGCAAAATAATGAACATATTACGATTCCAGCAATTACATAAAATCGATTAAGTTTGTATCTATGCCTTGTCGTGACAAACATTTTGACACATCGACTGGAACAGAAGTTATCGAGAAGAAACAGATAAATCCAAGGTCGTAGGGATCAATACATCTTAAGCGGTGACCACATTATTTAATTTCTGGCAGCATTGTTCAAACTTTAACGTTTGTTTTGTCACGTCCTGGGATGGAGTTCGTGACCCGCGTTTGGTTATAATAAGAGATGTCGATGCTCTGTCTCTTACGTGATTAATGTTGGGTGATTGGGTTCGTATTAAGTAATGTTGTAGTATGCCCGGCTAGCTCAAATTGAAATACAAAAAACAGAGGAGTTTTCTTTTAAATCTGCCTAAGGGACTCACGCACTGCGGGTTGCGTCACTAGATGTAGATACTTATAGTTTCTTTCGACGAAAAGAATAGGTGCTTCCTCCGGCGGCTTTTGATCGGTGACGACGTTAATTACGTTGCAGGTACCGGCCGCGATCACCCGAAAAGTCCACACTCCGGTGACCCCGAGCTCGCTGTTCACCGTCCTTACAATCCCGACGACGAAGATCCCGACACTTGTCCTCCGGAGCTCACACACACCCGGCTCGTCTTAAGACTCCATTGCGTCTCCGCGTCGCGACTTTTCTCTCAGTGCCTCGCGTCTCGCATCTTTGCTCTCCTGGGCGGCGTCCCCTTCCCGCCCCACCGGACTCATGGGGGCGGGTAGGTTCCCCCGACCAATCAGAGCGAAGCCCTGGCCCGAACATTGTGTGCGTCCCTTGTAGAAGCCTCCGTATTTATTTAAAACCAAATTAAACATGGGCACATTCTCACAGCAATTACAAATAAAAACCTTAGCCTAATTACCACTTGCTATCTTCAATTAATATAATTCTAGTTCAAATTACGTACGTTACACGGGGTCTGTTGGGGGAGGGGGAAAGGAGAAGAAATGTGTAGGCGAGAGAGAAAGAGAGAGGATTGTATGGCAGGGAGACAGGGGGAGGTCGGGCGCCCCTCTTCTCGGACAGCATGTGGTACGGCCCACTCATCAACTGCTCTATTGTCGCCAGACTGGCGGGCAATTAGCACTCTTAAAAACTATAATCATTATACATAAAACTATCTTAATGTTACTAGTATATTCGAGTCTGTGACATTCCACAGGTTAAAACTATACCAGACACGATACCTCTGTGATAATATTAGTAATAGTCATATTTTCTACTGTTTTTATACTGGCCTATCATAGGATCCCACAGACCCCTCACAATCAATACTGAAGTTAAAATGGATGGCAATATGTTACATATGACAATAAAGGCCCCTTCATTACAATCAATCATTATAATTAACCTAAACTACATTAATTTCTATATATAAAATGGCCGTCACAGTTTATATATATGTATATAAACAAACGTTAAAATATATATATATATATATATATATATATATATATATATATATATATATATATATATTCGAATCCGGTTTTTATTTTTGCAGATACGGCAGTCTAAGAAAAAAAAATTTTTGCCGTTTTTAGGGGACCGAAAATTATGTTTCTAATACACGTGTCTAATTTTTAAAACTATAGCGACATATGCTGGAGTGTATGTTCTTTTCGTAGATATACAAATGTTATGAGCGTTAAATAGTTTCGTCAAAAAAAGAATAGCCGTAACTCGCTGCAAATGATTTGAAGCGCACGTAGGGAGGCATCGCTCTTGAGTTTTGCAGCGGTTTCGAAAGTATATATTTTTTAACTCAAATTAATGCATATATCAAATATTCATTCTTACTGTTTTAACACTTATATATCATAGTTTACATCTGCATTTTTCTGTTGCAATACACTTAACGAATTTATAGATTTTTCCCCCCGAAATATCACATACTTTGTTGTCAAAATGCCAAAATAAAGCAAAATTATTTTTTGCTACCAAACGGTACATTATTTTTAAAAAACGCTCTGGCAAAATTGTGTATCGTATGCGTGTACACAGTCTCAAATTTTTTCAAAGAATTTCGTTAAAGAATATTTGAGTCATTTGAAATTGTTTGAAATAAATGAAAGATCATGACCTTAAGGGTGCCGCCTACCTGCACGTTAGTGGCTCAGAAGAGACCTTGAAGCGCGCATCATATGCTACATCGTCACAACGAGCCAATCGTTGAACTAGCGTGCAAGATTTGTGCCGATCCATTTTTGCTATGGGAATTCAAGCGTTGACCATATGATTTTATTGGCGCAAAGTCTGTAGCAAAGTTCAATGCACGTATCTGAGTTTTACAAATGTCTTGTTTGTACATTTTGAAGTATGGCCGTCTGCAAGGCCGCTTTTAGCTATGTCGAAGGGCACCGTAACAGTGTTTTTAATAAGCATTGTGTCGTAACGATTTGGAGCCTGAATTCGAAAGCGCGCTAACTCCAAAATGAATGAAGTAGTAATAAAAGTAATATATTTTACGTTTGCGTTTATATCTATCTTAATTATGTTACTAATTATAATAAATTTTTGCACTCCGGTTAGTATCATATTTCAGATAGAAATAAATTCACACAGTAAAGAATTTGTATTTTTTTGCTAATTCTTAAAGTTTGGAGTTAGCATATGGTTTGGGATTCAGGTCCCCAGTTATGTTCCGCACGTGTCCGAAGCACAGAATATTCAGGAATACAGAAGTGAAATAGCCGGTAGGCAGGATCCAAACATACACGGGGCTGGTACACTGTCAAAAAACTTCTTAATATGTTTAGGAAGTAATTAACCTAAACGCAGTATGGGACAGTTACCATACTTCCTCCTTGTAAATATACAAACTGTTACACTTGTTACAATACAAGTCTGGTAACTTTAGTAAACATTTGACAGTTTTATAAAAAGTTTAGGAGTGCTACCTTGGATGTCTATGGGAAACAATTCTACCATACCTACTTTCTTAGCGTTCCTATACGCACGTGTGGCACATTTAGAAACTATATTTTACAGTGTATCAGCAGTCTCGGGCAGCCAATAAGCGGCGAAGTTCGCCAATTCCAAAAGAGCCGCCACGTCATTTCGCTTCTGTATTACTATTTAGCCTGTGTCCGAAGTGTGTTCTCTTTTTTCTCTTTTCTTACAATGCTACAGTGGGCACATGTGGAATGTTTTCGTTTAAAAACGTATTTTTCGCACGTTACAACGCTTGAAAGTGCATGGCAGGCAGCGTCCTTAAGAGGGCGTGGTACATGTTTCAACGTTAAAATCATTCATCTATAACTGTAGGTTTCTTGAAGCCAATTTGCGAAAATTAAACAATATCAATCCTAGACATTAGCTTTAGCCAACGTTTTGAACAAAATTGTTCCCAGTGTTACGATCTTCTAAGGCACAATCTCTGACGCCGGAACCTCATGCATTTAACTGCGGCGTAAAAGATATTGCGTAACGAATTAGTAATTTTGGATAAATATTTACTCATAAAGTTGGCAAATACCATTATCTAGGATTGTCATTGAGTATTTTATCCGTATTGGCTTCGAAAAAAGCGTAGAAATCAATAGATGTTTTCAGCGTTTATTTATCTACCACGCACTCTTAAGGTGATACTACACGGTACCATGTTCCTAGAGCCACGATTTTATGGTGAAAAAATTTTTGCATCAATTGTTTTCAATGTTTTATGCGCACATCTGCATCTCTGCTTCATGGTCAGTGAATTGATGTTTTAACTCTCGCTTGTCTTGGGTTCCAATTGCCAAATCACAGACGCATGGCGCCACACTGTTTGAAGTTATTCGAAAAAAAGTTAAAACTCACCACAACAACAAAAATTATTAAAACCAGTAAATAATTACACAGTTGTGTAGGTCTATATGCAATTATAAAAGTTTGCCTGTTAGTAGCATCTCATTGATGTAAGGGTTAGAGTGTCGGATTTGTATAGTGATTTTGACGGGCGTGAGTTCAAAACTTTGCCGAAGACTTGTTCTTACTTTTAGCTTTTATTCGTCTGCAAACATTTCATTATTGTCAAATGATTGCCGTTCACTCAAAAGGTGTAATATGCTAAGGTGTTTAGTGTACTGTACTGGTCCTAAATATTTTCTTGTTTTTTACACAACAGTAATGGCTTGTTGGAAATGCAAATCGTACTGTTTTTGGAATTTAGGCCTATAGAAAACTAGAAACTAACTCGCTTACATAAAGTATGTGATTCATATCGAAATCAATATGTCACAAGGAATTTGAAGAAATCTCTTCAGTCACTTTTGGAACTTTTTGGTAATAGGTATAAAAAGCATTTTCAAAATATTAAAAAATGTACCTTTTTATAAAATTAAAAATATATTTTTTTTAACGAATTAATAGGTGTGTTTTCGATAGTTACCGTATGATGCGTCTTTTTCTTTGTAAATTATTAAGTTGCTGAAAAATCATATTTGGATTTATATATACGATTACGTAAAAACTGTAAGAACGTAAGAATTTGTACAGCGTAAAATCATCTGTGGTAGGTAATGTTGAACAATTGCACAGTTTTCTGTACAAATATAAACTAGTATATTTTTGCCTAATTATCATATTTAAATTGTTACACATTACACATTGGCTTTATTACTTTACTTCAACCTAGACGTTTGTTACAAAGTAGTACACGACAAATCTGATGACGTAAAACTCGTGTGACTACATTTTAAAAACCACTCAAAACTTAAAGCCCAAGTTGCCGTTTTCAGTGATCCAATTATAATCCAGCTGTATTGCATTGTAAGTGAAGATTAACTAATGTTTTTTTTTCTGTGCAAATGTAACAAATTTTATTACTGTTTTGTTTATTGTGGCTTATGGTTTAAAACAAGTACGTGCGTTATTGTCGACGGCACGTACTAACTTTTAGCACCTATTTCTTTCGGCCAAGAACTCGCTGACTTTTTCGATTGTTGTTACTGAACTCTCGGTCGGCATTGTGTACGGGTGACTTCGCAAACAAAAGTTACGTCGTAAGTTAAACTTCTCAATTGTGTGAGGGCCTTTACGCGTAGCAATATTCCCCTTGAAGAATGCCGCTATTACAGCTATTCCAAATATATTGCTTTTAGCAGCCATAGAGAGAATACGAAGAAGAAAGCACATATGGTTTCACGATCACAAATTTTCTTAGTTCAGAATCAAACGACATATTTTTGCCGGTCGCGATAACTTACTGATATTCGGGAACGCCCAGGTTCAATTTCCAGCCAGGATGTACTAAATTAAGTGGTCCAAAGTAAATACCAGCTAACACTGAAATGATAGTGGCTACAGGCCATGACCGCTTCATTTTCTGCTCCTGATTCTTTATGAAATTGATTAGATTCTTAATCAACTCGCTTTTGACGAAAATTCAACCCCTAAGTGCCTACTCATACACCGCTTCTTTTCTCATAGCTCTCCAAATTATGTAGGATGGATTAGTTAAGGAGTATGGAAAGATACGATGTCGAGCAACGACTGAAATACTCAGTCTTCGATCAAATCTGAGCTACTTATCATAATACGATGGCAGAGTTTTGCTGATTAGAAATTTTACTAGTGGGTGTTTATTTGAAAATCACTAGCCAGTTGTAGAATTTGTTTTTCAGTTAAAAATTATTTTTAGACAAAGAAGGGCTTGAAACCGCAAAATCCTTAAAGATTGAAAACTGTATTTTTTGTTACTTTTAATATGATAGTGTCAAGAATAAACGAATTTAAAAACCACTACGCGTTTTTATTTGAAAAAAATTTACTACCTGAAAACTTCTGCGCGAGATGTTTTCAGA
Source organism: Medauroidea extradentata (assembly GCA_003012365.1). Lineage (NCBI taxonomy): Eukaryota > Metazoa > Arthropoda > Insecta > Phasmatodea > Phasmatidae > Medauroidea > Medauroidea extradentata. Next base: position 12,639 of record PNEQ01077675.1, read on the forward strand.
AATGTAAAATTATTTTAAAATCAAAAGCTAGTGTTTTGAAATTCTGTTGCTATAGAGACTTGGATATAATCATTTTAGAAATTATAGTTTTTTTATGTATATCAGTTGTTTCAAGCCTTTATTTTTCTAAAAACCGTTCTTAATTTTTTCTTGCAAGCAAAGCATACTACCGCGTAGTGCTGTATATACAGATGTCCGCTAATGAAATATATTCTCGGCGAAAATATCCCATCGAATTATGTTAAGTAGTTGAGATTTCATCGACGGTTGAGTACTCCAACAGTTCTCTCGACATCTTACCTTTCCGTACTCCTTAAAATAATAAATATGTTATTTGGATTTTCAGTAAACAACATTAGAATAAATATAATGAAGATAACTTCATAAAAATATTCTTGCAGCTCGATTTTTCATTGTGGTAAAGTATAACATTGTATGTGTGGTACATTCTGCTGTTATAAAACTTAAATTTAAAGCGTCCTGTTAAATTTGAATCATGTACGGACTACTCTTACTGTAGCGAGAAACTTTCTCTGTGGATTACTTATTAAAGTAAAAGTGTTGTTGACAAGAACTTTATTTTTGGTGTACGAACTCTTCACGTTTACGTACATTTTTTATAATATTTAATTTAATTTAAAATTGGGTAAATAAGTGAATATAGGCTGAGCGTATGATGTTGACGACTGGAAAAGCTTTGTGTAATTTAATTTGTATCGTATCCTTATGTTTTTTTTTTCGTAACTGTAATATGGTGACGTAACTGTAGTTAGGTAAAGGGCTATTATACCCTGCGTTTAGTTTGTTGAGAGGGTAAGAAGAAGGAAACGTTCGTAAACCTGACGAATTCGTATACCTGACCGTTTCCCGTTGAATGAATGTGTGTACGTAAGTAGTTCGAAGGTGGGGTAAAGAAACAGTGACCGTACCGAAATAAAATATTGTACTTTGCATGGTTATGTAAAATTAATTCGTAGACATATACGGGGTAGTTATCATTATTTATTCAACAGCCCTTGTCATCTTTTTTAATCACGTAAAATTAGTGTTTTATTTCCCAGTAATTACGTTATGGTATAAAACCGTTTCGATACAACAGTTGTTATAATAAGCTACGAAAGGAAACTAAAGTATAAATTTGTACAAAAACTGCTCCGTTTTAAAACAGTAACTAAATATTTCCCGCAGATAACGAATTTATAATTCTTAAATTTACTTATGAGAACATGTTTTAGTCACAGTCTAACTATGCTATGTTCGTACAAATAAATATATTTAAGTATCGTGGTAAGTTTAAGTCTCAAGTGTTTGAAATTCAAGATAGGCATTTGAATTCACTGATTTGATGATAATGTATGTGTAAACACATTTGTATTAACATATGTATTACTAATATAGTTATGTGACGTTTTGGTCGTAAAGTTCGTTACTTGATTTTTATGTCCTGTGAAATATCGTTAACATTACCGTCACCATTTTTTGGAGTTAAACATATTTGTTTATATTTATAAAATAAAATGTATAAGTATGTGATTTTTACAGCCCAGAACAATGTGTTTGTGAAAAATCTGCAAGATGTCATCACTTCACGTTAGCAGAATTAGCCTATGTTTCCTTTTTGTTTGAAAGCAATTTATTGAAGTGTACCTAAGTACATAGCGAAATTACTTGGTAAATACCACCTGACTTACTTGGCCATGTCTGATCTGGTAATGCCCAAAATTATTTAATGCGTTAACACGTTGCCAAACACAAAACCAGTTAAAACTTAAATTAAAAATAAAAAAACTCCTTAAAAATATAGCTTAGAATCCCTCAACAATTTATCCTCAATATTCTTCCCTACTCCATCATCAGACCCTGATCATCATCTGTATGTCTATTATCTATTCATTGAGACCATTCCAATGAGCCCAAACACGATACCTCTGCTTTAAGTTGGTGAGGAGTTGGGTATTCTGCAGATTCCAGATGGTGATGCAGCATCAGATCAATGTGACCATGTTATTGTTATATCTTTGAAGTCACGGGATACTAAATTTCGAATCTATCAAACCAGTAGAAGTTGTTCAAATCCCTTCAACAACTAGAGAAAAACGTATGATCTTCAAACGGCTGAAGAGATTTTCTTGAATCGAAGCTAAGAACACACTCGATCAAGTCATCTTTTCATACAATAAAAAAAAATTAAATCAAAACATGTTCCTCCGTTTATGAGCTACGATGGCACAGACAGACACACAGGTACACACGTTTAACTTAATAACACCCCTCTTTTTGCGTCGGGAATTAATAAAGTAACCTACGATACGCGTTGGAACTAAATTTACACATTTGTATACGGCTAATGAGTACTACGTGCTAGACATAATGGAGCATTTACCTTCCACAACGTAGCAAAATATATTTTGTCGAGCTAACCAAATATACGGTTTATTTCATCGAACTCAGGTTAACCAAATCTGTCTGGAAATTTAATATTTGCTTCGTTCAGGTTTGACAGCACGTGTGTTACTGTGTATAGCTGTACTGAAGGTTTTTTTTTTTTTCAGTGACACATAAAATGTAATTTAATACAGCCCTTGTATAGTCTTCAATTATTTAATTTATGTTTTCTTTTGTTTCAGGTAGGAAATCTGTCTTCATATCACCGTCCTGTAAGAATTATTGGTAAGCTAAATCAACGTAATATTTGTTTTCTAGTTTTATTGTACGAGAGTTATTATTAGGCTTATTTGTCTATCACCGTTGGGCTGTAAAAAAACAGGAATGAATTGTAAAACTAAGGTCACTATTTTAAGATACATTTCCTAACATTACAAATGGCATAAAATATTCCAATAAGTGCAGCTAAATACATATTATTTAAGTGTTTGTACTACTGCTTTACGTATAATCTAACAACGCATACTTCAACCGCAAGCTGAAGCCACAAATATTTAGGCACATTCAATATTTTATTCAGTTTAAAAGATTCATCATACCTTAGCTGAATAGTGAAACTTCAGTCCGGAAGGTGTTTTGGTGTTGACAAGACATGCAGTCGTTTGTCACCGTCAAAATAAGTACCACGCCAGAAGCATGGCAGTATCGGGAACTCCTATTGACACGGCATTATAGTGAACGCAGTATTCAGACGTCAGTCAATGGTCAGATGGAAGTCAACAACGCAATAATCAGTGCGAGGGAGAAATTTGTGTGCAGTTGACTGATTGGCCAGTGGGTTGTTTGCTTGCAATGACCAACAATTACTCCTCTACGTGGTCATGCAATAGGCTACTTATAGGTAGACATTGGAGGTTGGTAAACTGCTCAAAGGTTTCCCGTTGATTGCTAGCTGCTGATTTGCTCAAGCTTTGCTAAACGTGCTAAATAGCTTTCAGTTAAATTATAACTTCAAGCAAAGAGCAACACACTAGATATAACAATTTTTGTTTACCGGTTAAACTACGTGGGCCTAGTCAAGTAGTTTAACAAATTAATTAACTACAACACCAGACAAAAAAAACAGAACAAAACTAGCTTAGCTAAGATAGAAACCTGAATTCTCATTACGTATTACGAAAATCTCTACCTCCTCATTCTTCGTTAAGAGTGCATGGTATATAATTCAGCGCTGAAAACACCAATTTATAATTGTACGTTTCTCGAAGCCAATTTTGCAGGAAAGAACAGCAATCCCAGACAACAGTTTTTACCAACTTTCTTAGCAAACATTTTTCCCGAGTAACGTATTCTTGAAGAACAATCTCTGACGCCGTAATCTCGTACATATAATTGCGGGGCAAGAAATCACGCTTAACTAATGCATAATTCTGGGTAAATGTTTGCTTATATAGTTAGCAAATATAATTATCAAGGGTGGTTGTTTTTTTATATTGACTATCAAAAAGCGTAGATCTCAATTGTAGAACTCTGCTTTTATTTATCTACCACGTCCTCTTAAAGACGTTTCATAATTTCAATCAAAATAATGAAATTCGTTATTTTGTAGTACTGTACGTAAATTATTGGAGTGGTGTTAAGCATTAACACAGCTCTGATTGTAAACTGACAAAACTCCAATCAAGCTGTGTATAAAATATTTTTCTGCTTTGAAACAGACTTACGAAAAGTATTTTAGTCCTATATCGTGTTGTAATAAACTTTGTGTTTATAAGACTAAAATTATTTTCGCAAGACTGTTTCAAATCTGAAGAACTTATAGCATGTTTTACTGATAACTGAAAATTGGTGTTTGGTCTATTTACCATATCACCGTCCAATTGTAACAAATAATTAGCTTGCAGAAATTAAATAATTATATCTTCAGTTTTAAATTTAAGTAGTATGGTTTCATAAATGAAGAACGTAGAGTTTTTGTAATGTTGGCCAATGGTATTTGTCCCAGATTTTCGTTAAATCAAATATATTTCTTTCAACACCTATTATTGTTGTAATTTGGACATGTGGACTGCAAATATTACCGTTTAATTTTTGTTTTTTATTTATTTTTAAAAACGACTGTTGAGTTGAAAGACATATATTATGTAGTTGCAAGAGTTAGTTTTTCTTGTCTTCCTCGCTGCCGATCTGCATCAGCAAAATCTAACGTTACGTTTCTTTCTATCTCTCTCTTTTTCATGAGAGACAGAGTATTCAGAAAGAGCTCTCTACTTCTACATGTGCATCCTACCAACTTCCTGTTTTACATTCTCCATATGAATGTTTCATATTTTGTATCTTTGCCTTGTAGCATCCTCCCTTTTTTTCCGTAGCCTGTATTTTCCTGAGTTAAAAGGATGCGTGCTTTTTATACAACTCTGTGTCTTTTGTGATTAGCGGCATAGCACAGAGATAGAGTAAGGACTAAGTTTGCACTTTTACCTCGTTTAGCCGTGAGAATGTTAATTTTTGTTATGGATCTAATGCTTTATGATTCTTCAGTATTACCCAAAAGTATGTTATATTAATATATACTTTTATTTTAATTTGTACGTTTTTTATTTCATATTTGAGCTGGAAATTTAATTTTATATAAATTTGTACTTATGCCTTAAAATGTTAACGTGTAATTGGTTTTGGTACTTGCGGAAGTTTATGAATTCTCACAAACAGGTATATTTATAATAATTCATAACACGTAATCTGGTATTATTGTTATTATTACTATTATTATTATTGATCTTGCGCTTAAGGTCGCTACCTGTCTTAGAGATATTGGCTTCGGCAAGGCCCACGTTGTTAGAGGATACATTAGGCCTGTTTTAAATACCATAAATACTAAGAACCGGAATGTTCCTTCACTTAAAAAAAATCGAAAACATCATCTCAAAAAAATTTTCCACGGTTTTATTTATATGTCACTTTTCCCCTCTTCTCAATGAAGTTATTCAGTTTGGTCCGGAAGACATATCATTAATAACGACTGAGCACCGACGAACATAATTTAACATGTGAATCCCTATACTTGCTCACGCCATTCTCTCAGGTAGACAGGTCCCTTAAGCGACCTCAGTTACAGAACATAGACAGTGACGTAACTAGAAATATTTCACACCTGTGTCTCATGGCACACTATAGTTTCGTCCTTGAAAAGACCAATGATCAACGACAACTCCTGCCACGCTTCCCACATGCAGATGAGATTAATAGCGCCGTCTACCTTCGCGTTAGACTCGGATGTGATGGACCTTTACGGACGGCATTGAAGCTCGTACCAAATACTGAATCGCCACAACGAACCAAGCGCTGAACTAGCGTGCAAGATTCCCGCCAATCCATTTTTACTATGAGATTCTTAAGCGGTGACCATATCTCCCTGTCAAAGTAATACAGCGACAAGTCAGAATTTGCTATTTGTAAGGAGAGCAATATAAGATTGGATACGTTTTAAAATATTTAGCACATATATATTTTTTAAATTGTGTATGGAATAAAATTAAAAGATAATGCATCTCTCACAAGAGTAAGTTTAAATAATACCAACATCATGTTTGAACCAGTTGTCACATTATTGCACAACAAGGGACAATATACGTCTTGGGTACATTAATTAATTATCATTAAACTATAGATACTCGAGGAAGAGTTATGGTACTTTTACATTTTAAAATTGAAACATGATTTTTCTAGTGGTAGCCGTAACTAATATTCGTAAACTTTTGCGCTATGGCCGTATTACTTTTACAGTGCGATATAATTTGTCCGTCGCAAAGTTCACTGCACGTTTCTACCTCAATTTCGCGTACATCCGGTTACTCCATTTCGAATTACGTCAGTCTTAGAAGACCGGTTTTAGCTATGTTGGAGAGCTTCGAAACAGAGTTGTTAATGAATATGGCGTCTCGAAAACGACATTCCGTCCTTGTCTGAAATTTGTTTTATTTTCGTACATTGGCACAATGAACATGTGTGGAACAGGAATCGTTTCGTAAAAAGAACGTATTTACCTGCACATAACAACGTAATTGAATTGCGAGGTGGGCGGCGCCATTAACAGTGATCATTCCGGGAATCGAACCCGTATTGGCATGGAGTATGGCAAACTATCACACCATATCGTCACGACTACTCCTCACTTACTCATTGTATAATTTATGTAATAGAAAGTTACATAATTGACTACAAAATCGTGTTTTTGTTAGAATCCGGTGTCAGGGATTCTACAAATTGATAATTTCTAGTGAAAACATCATCCAGAGGTTTTATGATTCACACAGGAAACGTAAGAAATAAGGATAAGAAAAATTATATTTTCAGTTGTTGAACTAAACGTCGAAAAATTTGATTAGATCGGGGACGTTATTATAACAAAAGCAGTTGATTGGGTTTTTAGATGTTAACATTATGTTATATAAGCACATGAGACAATTCTTTACGCCGAGTCCAAAGATGATTTTATTTAATGCCTTAATAATGTGATAAAACTTTGCAGCCCTAAAATACGTTGCTTAGATTTATGTTTGAGTACGGGACGTTCTCAGCATTATAATCTCTCTTTAAATAGAAATAATTAATGCTGTAAATATTTTCTACGCCTGTCTCGCTTCCGGTGGAAGCTTGTACTTACTTCAGTGCAAAGTAATGTTCGCTTGAATCGTTAAAAGAAGTCCATGACTTAACTGTTTAATAAAAGTGTAATCAGCATATTTTCACGAATTGAAATTAGGATAAAAGAACCCTAATCAGGACTACGGTTTTAAGTAGAGTTTTATTTCAATGCCTCACGTGCCATCGGCAGCTCTGTTTAATGGTTATGTTGGCAGCGTATTTTTGTCCAGACATCTCTGATTTGACTGCACTAATCAAAATAAAGTTACTGCAAAATCATACGTCGGTGATTTGCCAGTAGAAATCAAAGACAAATAAAAGTCGAAGCATCCAATCACTGACCAAGAATCAGAGCTGCAGATGTACACACAAGGCATTGAAACCATTTGGTGCAGAAATATTTTGACACAAAACCGTTGTTCTACGTATTATTAATGCCAATGTTTCTCAACGTTTATAGAGGACCCTCAAGTGAGTCAAAATACACAGTTCCTCATAGATTTTCAATGTAGTCACGTGTACCGCAGTGACACAATGTAATTTATGAAGTTTGATTAATTTATAAGCCCGTTTATTGAAACGCTGCGTTTTTCTGTCAGACTGTGTCGGACGTCGCGTCGGTTACGTAGTGCCTGTCGATAGACAGCCCTCGCAACGCATGGATCGTGTTGGTTGCAGCCTACACAGGGGGTACCGTAATTCGTTCCCAACTTTGGGCCTAAAGTTTCTTGCTATAGGTGGTTCAGAATAAAGTGAGTACTTTTAAACCTCCAGTTAATTTTTCCTTTCAGATAATTTATTATTTCCTGCCGCTTTATAATACAACCGAAATGCACTAAGTAACGATCAAAGTATAACGGTTCTACTGTACTCAGAAGTTAACGCATAATTTCACAATAATTTTTTTTTAAAATCATTATTCTAAACAAGGTGGTTGTCAAAAGTTATCGCTCTATCGCAAACCACCTATACAACTTTTTGAGACCATGGGTCTCCTTTTACGCTGTTTTTTTACTAATGTAATTTTAATTCTAAAAGGGATGAAATATCGTAAAACCGTTACATATATTTGTTTAATATTTTTTTATCATGTGGCTTTTTTTTAAGCAAAAAAATTAATAATTATGTCTAGTTATCGACATAAATAAATTTTCTTAAGGGGTATTGATCCCTACCACCTTGGATATATCTGTTTCTTCTCAATAACTTCTGTTCCAGTCGATGTATCGACATTTTTTGCCACGACAGGGTATAGATACAAACTTAATCGTTTTATTGCTGGAACCATAATATATTCATTATTTTGCAACGGGAAACAGCAGAAAAGGAAAAATTGCTTTATTTACGGGAGCGACTACAGAGGCCCCAGCTTTAACAGTAAAAAAGCCATATGGATTCCAAAAAGTGAATGAAACAATAAACTATGCATTGTCAGTGTGAAAAAAGTAAAACAATGTGTATATTTCCTGATTTTTAAGAAAACCCGTAAAATCGATCTGACGGAGATCAATCCCCCTTAAGGTCGACAGGGATAACATTCATACAACTTTTTGCTTTCAAAAAATTAGGCTACATATTTAAAAACAATTTTCAACTCATATGTTGGACGGTTTTACAATACTTGGTCGCTTTCATGATATATGCTGTTTCCTAACTTACGTTACAAACATTGGGAAGGTGACTCCTCATAAAAAATAAAGTATAGTCGCACGAAGCCATTTTCGTCTAGTGCCATTTTTAAGAGCGATACGAACCCTTAAAAATTCATTAAAATTTTTTTTTTGTAAATATTGGAAACAATGTTAAGTTAAATCATAATTCTCTGCACAATGATTCGTGTTATCGAGATCCTCAAGTTGTAACGAAATCGCTCGTTAAAACCCACCCCTTCATGTAAATAACAAGGGTGGTCACCCTCACATTGACCAGAACTTTTTTGCCGTTGGATTTTGTGAACATTTTACGTTGTTTTTCTGAACAGTACTTTTAAGAAAAAAAAATTTCCTCTTGTCGCAAGTCGCTAGAATTCACCGTTTACGAGAAAATAATTCATACGCATACTAAGTGGCTGCAATACACTGCATTCCTGGTATTGTTTTTTGACACAGTTCAATGTATTGTGAATTGAACATTTTTGCTATAGAGAAGCTTTTACGTCTTGTTGACAAGCACGTTCTTAACAGATACAAGAAAACTGGAAAAGAATCGGCCATGGTCTTTGTTAAGGCTTATATTCCGGCATTCACCTGGACTGATTTCGGGAAACCATGGAAAACTGAAATCAGCAATGCTGCAGCTCGGAATAAAGCCCATACATACCCTTCCAAATGCAAATCCAACGTATGTATTACTGTTGCTTTATCTCGGTGCATTCTAACGATGTGCAACAATGGTATGTGTGTAATATTAAGGAATGCTTCTCAAAAGGCAACAAAAAATTAACACATAACCTGCGAACGCTTTTATTTGTATTAGTTTATATGAAAATACGGTTAACGTGTGTGAAACTCATTTATGAATTAAGACTTTTAATGACAAGTACGCATTTTACACATTGACGATCACAAACACACTATTGACGACGTACCGCCGATTTTCAAAAGGTCCGATTGTTCAACAGAATTGCCGGAGTAATGGCGTTAACGCAGGGTTATGTGAGGAAACAAATGCCCCTTCCTTATAAACCTTTTTAAATAACATTATCGAGAAAACTACACACAAAAGGTGCGCAGAACGATAGCTACATAAAAAAATGTATGTTTACGAGAATCGTTTTATTTTTCAAGATGTGTCTTAAATGTACTCAGAAAACCTGTCAAGCAGCATTAGTGAAATCTTCATAAGCGAAACGTAAGTCCCGTCAATAAATGACGTTACTGTTTTTAATTTAAGAAAACTATTTTAAAACATTGAGTATATTTTAATAATTGCGGCTTATTTTCGGAGTATGTAAATAATATGCTTCAGTGATGTGAAATACAATGTTTCTTTTGTGATAGAAAAAAGAACAAATTCTCAGTCTTTCACCAAACTGTCGTTTTTTAACTTCACATTACTATTTTATTGAGTAATGACGAATTGCTTAAAATTTCGTAAACTTAAATTCAAATACTAGAATATTCGGTTGTGTATGGGCCTAAAAGCTGCATTAACGATACGCAGGTTTTAATATTTTACGAGATCTCTCATGCCAACCTTCATGTAATTATATCTAAACAATGACGTTGAAAACCTTATAAACACGTATATTGTAGCAAGTGCACTTCTTGCGGAAGACTGGGTTTCTGTTGATATTCAAATGAAAACAATAAAAAAATAGTACGCCTACTTTTTCGCGTTAGTCATCTGAGCAACGCCTTGTGCACCTGCAAACGAACATCACCTAAACGCCATTCAGGTTGCATATCTGCAATTTGGCAGGCTGTGAGTTGATTCCTCTTTAGCAACACAAGGCCGTGATATAAAACTACAAATCCTCACGAGGTAATTCAATTTGCATGAGTATTTTAGTTTCCAAGAATTCATAATTAGTTTTACACACTTATGCGAACCTGCTAAACAAATTTCTAATTTTATTACAGAGGCAGGCTAAAGGCTTCGAAGGACAAATCAGAGCCACTTTATGAGAATGTTAGGTCCGGCAAGGTTAATTCTACTACAGGTTAGGAAGATAAACGAATTCAGTATGGACAATTATAACAACATTTTGCCGCCAGTTGTGTCGGTAAGGGGGCTACGAACTTTGCCGAGGTCGGTACCGAGGATTCACGAATGCGACTGCAACAAATAGTTGTGTACACGGTCTTGTAAGGCAAACGAAGAACAGTCTCACGACAGACATAAAACTACATTCGTGAATACTCGGTACCGATCTCGGCAAAGTTCTTAGACTTCCATACTGATAGCAGTGCGACTAGCGGCTGAATTTTCACTTCGCTAAACTAACAACATTGAGAACTAACCTTAGCCCGGGGTATCATTTCATTAATCTGAGACGTTTTATTATTTTATATGCGGTGGTAATGTGTGGATGTAGGACCTCAAGCTTTTCTGACATATTGTCTGCGTTTTCATAACTCTGACCTTGACAATTGTGTATATCAACAACGTTGTCTATACGTGCAATTTACACTTAAATATATATTTCTCAGCATCTATCGCCATTTAATGGGAACTTCAGTTAAAAAGCCAATTCATTTGAAATTATAAATCATACATATTTTTATTCCAAAAAGTGAGGCCCCGTAGAATGTGAGGGTAGTGGCAAATGCCCTTTTCTCCCTCCTCCCCCTCGTAAACACAGTCATGGGCCAAATCGTCGTAAATGAAACAACTCGAGGAAAACCACGTCTCCATTGGCCATCAAATATTCCCCGGTTTAATAACATATCAACATGAAGATTTATTAATTTATTAGATTATTTATTTGTTAACAGTATTTTCTGTATATTTGCGTAATGTCTGCTTCTCTGCATCGGCCATGTATTAAATATAATTTATGCTATATGACTTGCCTGAAACAATTATTAACTCTCGTTTGTATGGCTGATATGCAGTTGGTCACATGATTAGTGTATAGTGACCAATAAAATAGTTCGTTCCACGCAACTTCCAAGAGACTTTCAGCAGAAAATATCGATTTTTCCGTCTCGTGATCTTGTAAGATATCTAATCAGAATCTCGCAATTGTTATGCCTTTAGTCCATTTCCGTGGAACTTTTCAAAAAAGCGTGCACTTGAATTTGACTACTAATCAGTGTACCTGAAATAATTTTTACAGGGAGTGTACCAAATGCATATCAAGTTAGTATGTTTTAGTCAGTATGTCAGAATGTGTTAAAAAATCTGCGACTTTTGACAATACGTTAAAATCATTTAATGTTCGCACTGCTTTGAATTTAGTTTAAGAGACATGTGCCTAGGTATAGTTCGTTCGGAATAAAGTCAGCACTAAGGATTTAACATTTGATACAAAACACTAGTCTTTCCTGCGTATAATTTAACATTAACAGTAGTTAACTTACTCGTGGTATGGATGGCAGCATATTGCTGCACGTAGATACATGTATTTTCCTATTTAAATAAAACAAGAACTGAAAAATAATCAACTGAAATCGAAATATTTTTATTGCATAACATTTATAAACTTTTTTTCCCAGAATATATAGGTTTCCGCCAACTGCGCAGTTGTTATCTTACAAGCGCAAACATCAAGTGACGGGTCCAGAGAGGTTAGACATTTCCCGTGTTTAGCTGTTACGCGCGGAAAAATACGCTTTGGCTTAAAATAGAACTTTAGTATGGCATTTTTGAGTGGTCGTTTTATCCCTAAACGCCTATACGAGGGAGAGGCGCGATGCCCGTGATATCTCGTCCTTGACGCTTTCGCTCTTCGCGCAAAATACGTTCATCCAGACGACCACCTTAAGGTTACCGCCTGTCCGACCCGTATACGACTATATTCCTTTCCGGAATTGTATGTATGTATATGTTTGCTGTCTACCCCAAAGCCTGGGTTTACTTCATTTCTTTTTATTTTTATTGTAAGGTTTTTGTGCAACACGGCAGTATTCGCTCGCAACAGCACATGTCCAAAAGAACGGTTTAGTTTGAAATGCCAACCCACTGGAGGAAATCGTTCAAATATACCTTTATCTGAAACTAGCTGTCCCTTTGCCGCTTCGCCCGCGTGTACTATAGAAAAGAGTAAGTAACTTTTAATTACGTATTAATTGATGGTGTTACTATAGTCTCTGTATATCTTTAAAACAACAAATACAAACAGCTTTATCCAGTCCACTTCGCTGAGCGTACTTTAATTGCAGAACATCTTTGTTTTTAATTCATCTTTATTTCTCTATAAAATAGCTGCCCGTCTACTGCTTCGCCCGCGTGAAATTATGTAATGTAAACAGCAACTCTGGATAAAATATGTGATGAGGGCATTTAAAAGCTAGCGTACTCAATAACAGTGAACTATAAATTGTCTTAGTTCAGTGTAAAGAGCGCGCGCAATATGCTCGTATGATGTCATGGTAATTCCTATCGCAAAGTCTTGCACGGAATACGAACCCGTAACCCCACCCCTCCCACACCACAAACTTTATACAATACCTGAGTGAATGCTTAAAGGCAGGCCGTGATAATTATTTCGTATGTACAGGCTACAGTCCATGGTTTAGGAGAAATCACGGATTAATGAAAAACACATTTTACGGCTTCACCCCCTTAATTTTCGAACTTCGCAAAATCGAAAAATTCACAAATATGCATTTGTTTGGGTAACATTTTGAAGTAAAAAAATATGATAGCTTTCTCGGTTAATGAGATATCAGGGATTCTTTGAAAACACATTTAACCCCTTTTCACCCCTTAATTATCGAATTTCGAAAAATTCTCTCTGGTGGGTGCCTACGGGGCAAGGGGAAGCTTCCCTCAAAATGTCATGGTTCAAGGTCCAGCGGTTTCGGTTGTGCGTTGATGAGTGAGTGAGTGAGTGTGTCAGTCAGGACTCTTCGTTTTATATATTAAGATATTCCGCCATAAGGTCACCTCTGATGTCTCATACAGGCGAGTTATCAGCGAGAAAACAGCACGCCAGAACATCCTCTTGCCCCTAGAGGCTAGGGTGAAGTGTGATGCTCATGCAGTTTCGTCCTTAACTCTCTACAATTCTCGGTCTCGAATATGCAAAATACGTCCTCCCCAGCGGCCACCTTTACTTCCCTCGACGACTCTAAACGCATAACTGAAGTACCGTGAATACGCTTGTCTGTGCTTGCTTTGCAGCCCACATAGCAGTCGTGTGCAGGATGATGCCTAGCAGCAGGCGCTTTTCTATACACGTTGCCAAGAAAGAACCACGCGAATCCTGAGCTAAACTGGAGACGAACATGTTAGTGCCAACATGTACGATGGCATTTTACATGCTCAATGTGGCAACATGGCGCTGTGGTTAGTCCCGTCTTGCGCTCTGCAGATACCTTATTACTTATATTACAACGGTTCAGCTGTTCTGACCTGCATATTGTGGGTGCAGGTTAAAATCCAGAGCTGTCCAAACATGATTCTATGTTCACTTGACGTAACGTACATAAATTAACGTCTGGACGTGTAGCGCAAGAGGGGACTATCTCCGTGAGTGTTGTCACATTGTGCACGTGAAATGTCATGGTACATAATTCTGTCACTAACGTTTCCATCTCTAATTTAGCCCAGGATTCGTGTGATGTGCTTAAGAGGAGTCCTTCGCGGTGTCAAATTTCAACCTTTGACGCGTGGTAACAGCGTAGCGATAAGAGCCAGTGTCCCACGCTTGACGAGAAGCATATCGCCTCTATTCGCAGCGCGCCAAACTGGCGTGCAAGGTTTCCGTTGTAGTCTTTTTACTATGGGACTTTAAGGCTGTTCCAGTGCGCTGTCAGATCGACATGTCAGTAATTTCAATTTTATAGGTCAAAAGCGACTCGCATACCTTCCACGGACACGTGGAACACGTCACAGAACGCGTGAACTTGCTATATTAGCCACCGCGCTTCAGAATCTCTCACACTCGCCTCTGGGCGTTGCTGAAGGTCAGGTCTATGTTGCGCTCCCCTCCAAGCGACAACAGCGCTCAGCGTATTGGAACAGCAGTGGTGGTAAACTTTGGTACTATGTAGTCCCTATAGCCGAGCTGTCTAGAAGGAGGAGACGGGGTGGTATCGATGTCTGCTGCCTGTCCTCAGTTGTCACTTGGCGGGTGTGCGGGGAGGGTGGGCGTTGTCCTAGAAGGGAGGAGAGGGGGAAACTCGTCAGACCACTTTGCACCAAGTCTGGCCTGTGTGTAGCAGGTCTAGGATGTGGGCGTGGGTATGCCGTAAGGAGTGCGTGAGCCGCTCTACGACATAGCAGTGCATTTCTTCGAATGACTTTACCAATAATTGTACAGAACTCCGTTAAAATTTTTACATGAAATAAGTAATACATTTTTCTCAATCGGTGTTGTATCGTAGACAAAGTGGTCACATGACCAGATTTTGATGTACTACAACGGGTGACTTTTTT
>PNEQ01077676.1:0-27715 GCA_003012365.1 Medauroidea extradentata
TATATATGTGTGTGTGTGTGTGTGTGTGTGTGTGTGTGTGTGTGTATGTGTGTGTGTGTACTTATATAATTACTTTTTGTTTTATGATGATTAATACGTAAATGTCACGTAACAGATATCAGAACTTTTCTAAATCCGAACTCTTAGAGCTGTGAAGGAATTAAATAAAGTTATTAAATGAATCGTCCATTACACTTTTACTCAATGGGTTGTTGTCGGGATTTTCACCTCAGTTGGATACTTACATTTTTAACACATGATAGTAAGATTTTGCAAAGTTCGATCACTACAAAGGCGAAAAAGCACAAAATTTGTTTTCATTCATCCCATAATATACACCTAACCAGTTGAGATATTGAGGTATATTTTGCTTCAGAATGTTTACGTAAACACGATAAATAATTAGCTCAGTTTTTATTATGAGAAAAAAAAATTAAAATATCCGTTTGGGGGGATGGTATGTATGAGACTGTAAACCTTTCAAAGCAGACGATTCAAAAAGCAAGTACCGTAAACTGGGTATACTTTACACCATCATGGGTAACATTGCACCACCAATAATATTTTTGTGTTTTGATTGGTGGACTATTGGTAATCATTATCTGAGTATATCAAATTAATTTTTTTAGAATACCCAGCCATCATCTGGTTTCCCTTCACCAAACGTCCTATACAACAATATATTTGATGGTGCAAAGTTACCCATTCTGGTGCAAAGTATACCCATTTTGCGGTACAGCATTACAGAAGTAACTTATAGGGAAGTTAACATTCTGCAATTATACCGTTACATATAGTTGTACAACCTCTATTTGCCCAGTGAGTAATTATTTTTTATTTTATTTTTAAATAACTTTAGATGCCTGCGTATTGAGGACACTGCCATCAATAATCGCACTAGATGTAAAAGAGTCATCATATCACGTATACTATTTATACCAACCAAATACTCTCTCATATTCAAGGTCTGTTTAGCTATGACTATAAATACGGCCCGGGATAGTTGTTAAGATTGGCTGGAATAGATTGACTGTTTTTCAGATGGCAGCTATAGCTACGTAGCTAGCTGCAGAGTTAGCTCAACCTGCAGCTTAGTTATACTAACACTTGATGGCCGAGCTACTAATCTGGCGTACAAAGAGATCTTTCAATTGAAGTAACTACTCGCTGTAACGAGTAATACACCCGAGCAGTGCCGCAGTTCGACTGCTAGTTTATGTCCTAAGATGATTGATTGTTCGTCTTCTATGCGGTTCAGTACCAGTCATCCAACTGCAATGAAATTTCTGCAAAAATTGGGCGGGGGACGGCAAAACAAGTTAGAGCGACAGAACTGGATGCCCAAAAAATTTAATGATAAAATAAACTTAGTGAGTGGTTTGAATTATTTTTAAGCAGGGGGCAAAACGGAACAGAGGGGCATAATGGGACACCCTTAAACCTAGCAAATATACTAAAAAACTTTGGTGAGTTGTGCGTGTGCGACCGCGAAATTTAAATCTGACAAAAAATTAACTTTTGGAGGGAGGCGGGTAAAAATGGGGCAGGCCTGTAGGGACAGAAAGAGGTGCTCAAAATGATTTTAATTTAGTGAGAAAAAAACGTTTCTACCAAAAAAAAATTATTGTTCGGGGGAGGTGGGAGACAGAACAGGTTAACAAAAAAAAATTGTTGAATAATTTTCCTTTTCAAAGTGTTTTTAAAATGGATATTAGTGTCCATTAACATCATTTTACCCCATTTAGCACTTTTCAAAAAAAAAAAAAAAAAATCCCGCAAACGAAGTTGCGGGAACTAACTAGTGTTATATAAATTTTAGTTTTTTCGTGACCGGCGGTGTTAACAAAGCAGTGACTTTTTGTGTGCAGTCGTAATAATGATTGCTATCAGAATCGCAGATACACAATCATCAATGTCACACGAGTTCAGACAATTAGATTAGCGTGCATTTTCAGCATTGTCAATTTCATGTTGAAGTTAGATTTTAGCCAAACACATGCAGTACATAGGTCTAAGCTGCATATCTAACTAATTGTTAAGTTTTGAAAGGACGATTGTTTTGCAGACAATGCTGTCAAAAACATGAGTATATTATATTCAGCAAACTTGAGCCAGACTAAAAGCAACCTTGCATTCTGCCCACAGTGTCTCCGAACAACGCCGACAAACTCCAGCGGATTATTCCCGACAAAAAAAAAATGTTTGTACCGCTTTTAGTCTTAAGCTGTTTTATATTCGTGTAGTCAACATACGTTCATCTTATTATTATTTATTGAAAAGGCTAACGGACTTTGTTGGTGTCGCGTATTTACGGAGTTATCTTTGCTTTTTTACGATAATTTTAGAAGTATTCAAGTTTAATAGCTGCAAATAACGCTTAAATTAAAAATAAAAAACCCTGACGCAGAAAATCATCCTTTAAAAATTTTAAAAATATAGTAATAGTAAGGTCAAATTATTTTAACTAACCCGTTAACGCTTCGGGCCCGGAGGACCACTAAGAAAATCTGATAAATAGTTAGGAATTGAAATGGAATAGAATAAAACAGCAAGACCAAATCCACTAAATGATGCATCAATCCAAAAATTCAATGTAAATATAGCATATTGGGCTTATCTTTGGAATTGTCACATATGTACATACACCATACGTAAGTTTTGTTACATTTACTTATTCTGTTTCATGTTTCATAAATATAACTACCTATTTTGTTTACTTAGCAGTCCCCCGACGCATTAAAAGTTTAAAAAATACGAAGTTATTGTTTTTACTTATTAAAGGATCGTTTTATGTGGCGGTTTCCTTATTTGCATTTTTGACTTCAGTATTATAACTCTGTGTGATTACTCTAATTGATGTATTTTGTTATTTAAATATTTATTAGCGTCAACAGAATTTTCGTACCCCTCCCCCTTCCCCCAAAAAAACAATAACTATCCCGTAGATATTAATGAATTAAAATATGCAAAATTGATCATTTTAAGTATTTTATGTTTCGCAACATTGCTCATGCAGCTAAGTACAAAAACAGCCGGAGTCAATTTTGGGATTAGAAAAGAAATATCGCTTTCCCGATTAACATTTTTTCTATCTATACTCCCAGACATTTCTCATCATCTACTTTATTTAATTTATAATTATTACAATATACACGCGATTGTACTCCTTTGGGTAGAAAATACTATAAAATTGGTTTTATCAAAATTTTATACTAATTTGTTGGATATAACCCAGTCAGATAATTTTGAATCCACCCTCTTTATTTTTGCCATTAACTGATCATATGTTTTATGACTCACCAAAAACCATGTATCATCAGCAAATATAATAGTGTTGCCTTGTCCATAGATGAAATTTGGAACGTCATTTCTACAAACTAAAAACGAAAGATTACCCAAAACAGATCCCTGAGGCTCCCATTTTTACTACTTCAGAAAAGGTCTCCGTGCTGTCTTTATTTTTTTATATGTATCACCTGTATTCTTTCACTAAGATGGACAAAAAACTTTTGGAAATTATTCCTTATCCGATTATGATGCATTTTTGTTAGTAAAATACATTATAATTTATACAATCAAACACTTTTTCTAAATCATACAGGCCCCTAACACACCAACCACTTGTTGATTATTATTTAATGCTACTAAAATAGTATTGATTGACTGAAAAAATAATTTTCTATTGAATTATCATGTTGGAATGCAAAATGTGAAGGTGATACTTGGTATTTTACTATATGATCATACAATCTTTGTAAATAAGTTTTTCAATTGCCTTTAAAAAGGTGTTTAATAGGGCTATAGGTACATAATTTGTTATTTTGTTTCTATTCCCGTTTCTAGGCACGTGTAGGTATGGTTACTGCATGGTTTAGTCTGTCAGGAAAGATAACAGTGATCTAAAAAAAAATTGTTTACATATTAAATTTACGTTTACTAAGCTCACTGCCACAAAATTTTATGAGTTTACTACTTAAGAATTTTTATATTTCAAAGAATTGATTATAGATTCACATATGTGGTTTGTACCGTTATATTCACATTTATTATGTTCAATTGTACATACCTTTCGTCATTATTTTTAGATTTTATTTAATTGACCACATTATTTAGAAAATAGTTATTATTAAATTAATTTGATATCTCAATAATGTTGTTAGTGATAACGTTTTTAGAGTTGGAAAAACATAACAGTCAACACAGGCAGTATATGAAGTAGGTCCTACTGACATCTGCCGCTAAGAGTGCAGTAAATATTCCTATATTAATCTATGTGCTCTCGGTGTATAAAAAAAAAGCGTTTTTACGATTTTCTAGAAGGATTACCCGTCCCAGATTCTTAGGTGCGGACCGTGTTAAAATTGGGATTTTCTCGTTCACTGTTTTCATTCTGTCGCTGCTCCACACTTATCTCATCTCACCTTTGTAGATTGGTAGGAAGAAAGGCAGCGATGAGAACGGCTATCTCAAGATTTTTCCAGTAGCCATTTAAAAATGTTTATTTTACCTACAGGCCGCCGCAACATAATATTTCATTCCACGTCCCTATTGAGAGCTTAACAGTGAATATTCTGAACATATTTGTCCAAAATGCTCGCTTTACTGTGAAGAGTTTGTAGTGGTTTTAGCAATTCTATGCATTTCTGTACGGTCAGTAACTGATATTTCATATTTGGTAAGGAATGCAATAAATTTTATTGAACCTCAATACTTAGCATATTTTTAACCGACTTAAAAAAAGTAGGAGGTTCTCAATTTGGTTGCTTGTTACCTCAGAATTCCAACATTTATAAACTGATTGGGAAGATTCTTCACTTTTCTTGTAGGAAAGATGATATTTTTAAATATTTAGTTTGTGTTTAAATTGTTGAATGGATCTAAATTAGATAGCAAATTATAAGACCTAATGACAAAGATAATAAATTATTTTTAATGATTAGTGTTGACGAAATGAAATAACATATGATAAATAATTTGGGACTTGGCGCGGCTTTAGACAGCCCTTCAGCACACACAGTCTAGCCACATCCAGTCTCCTCGTTGACGACTCTGCTCACCGAGCAATGTTGGTCCCCCACCCACAAAATCATCCCCTTTTTTCTCTTTCCCTCTCACTCTGGTCTCTACCTGAATGGCAGACTGACCAAACCAAACAGTTTTTGTCAGGAAGAGGGAAGGGGGAGAGGTTGCTACAAAGTCTGAACAAGTTACGACCGCAACCGCTTGGTGGTGCTAGGATCGTCCTCCACTAGCGCTCCAAAGCGTATAGGGACAGAACTACGTGCTCGACCTCTTCAAAAAGCGCAACAGTAAATCCCATAAGGTTGTCCTGCCCTCCCCAGGGCTATTGCAGCCGATGAATGGCTCAGCGGGGGTGCAAGCGGACCCGAAATGTAGCGAGGGCTGGAAGCAACGAGTCACTTGCTTACTACACGAGGATAGCCGAATGGCCACACCGAACTTGTACGAAGGAGTAGATATCGACCACTTTTTGTCTGGTCCTCTGTACACAGATTCGCGCGCACGTGGCTGCGTTTCTGTATGTAAATATTTCAGTTTTCAATAATACGTGTAGTATTTTTAAATCAACTTTCTACATCTTTCTGTAAAGTAAGGGCTGTGTTATCGCAATGTGTAACTACATAATGTTTTTCATCAAGACGTTAGTAACAATCTCCTTTTATTTTAATTGCAACCTATGAAAGATAATAAAGCCTATACTTAAATGACTGGTTGTTCTTCTTTGTTTCCGAGAAAAAAATCACCTATTAATGGGTAAAGGGGGAGGGGAGTTAATTAAAAATGGTTAATTGTTTTAATAAATTTTATATTTGTATGCGATATGATTTGTTTTGTAGACATGCATTGTGACTATTTTTTACTACAATGGAAATTTTTTTGTCTTCATAATTTTTGTATAATTGCGTGTTAAAGTCGACATTTGCAGAAAAACAAACGGTTTTATACTAGACAGAAAAACTTACTTACTGAAATGAAATAATTCACACTAATAACCGTGTCACGAACAACTTCAAGACACGTATAGAACAGCATTTAATTGTTATTTTTGCATTTTTAAACAATTTCAGACAAATAGCAATTTTTTATTTAAATTCAGTAATTTAAAAAATGTATAATTTCTGAAATATGAATAATTTCTCAGCAAATTACAATTGCGTCCATTTTAACGAAATGGTCCAGTGAGTAGTTATATCGTATTTGTTGCACTTTGGTACATGTTTGCATCGCATCACTATCTTGTGTTATGTATGCTCTTTTAGTTTTAAGATTACATGCTTTAGTAAATATATGAAATTGCTGTTATGCATTCGTCCGTTTCAATGTTGATTATTAATCTTTATTTAGTCTCATTATTGCTATGCACTTCAAGCTAGAAAATAATTTATATAGATTGATATTTAACCATATAATAATGTATTTTTTCGTTATTAAGTTAAAAAAAATGTAACTTCTCTTTAATTATCAGCCTACAAATCATACATACTAGCATTGTTTGATTATGAAGTAAAATAAAACCACTATTCCAACTTACTTTTTGCTAACTATCGGCCATAGCCTACTCATAATAATGTTAAGTCAGTGATGTAAGCTTAGTCGCGGGGAGTGGGTTAACTAGACACTTCCTTTTTGTTTTTAATTATTTTATCTATAATATTTGTATGTTTATACCAGATATATATTCAATGTTAAGATACAATAAACTGTTTAAATAACACCATTTTGCACCTAGAAATCAAAATTTTCCCGGGGGAGGACCCTCCGCTTTATTAAGGGGTACCGGTGTTCCTATACCAGTTGCTTCCCCTCCTCTAAAACTCACGCCTCGCCACTGCAACTTAATCTTAACCTGTTTTGTTAACACACGTTTAAATTTATACAGGTACTTGAGCCGAAAGTAACATGTTTGCAGACATAAGTCACGACAAGTTTTCATCGAAAATGATTCCCAGGTTACGACTCGTAAGGTGATAACTTTATTTATTTCAATGCATGGGATTTTGTTTAACTTATTGATGATTCTGGGTGTGTCAAATATTATGTAGCTATGTTTTTTCAGGTTAAGTTTAAGTTCATTACAATGACACCATTTATACAGGTCCGCAAGGTTAGTGTTAATTTTAGATACGGTTTCTTCAATGTCTTTTACAGAGCTTACAATAATTAACTGGGTGTCGTCAGCATATTGGTGAATGTCCATTTATCGAAATATTTCTGGCAGCCGAGATGTCAATTGAAAATAAAAGAGGACCCAGTATGAATCCTTGAGGAACACCTGTCAGAGTTGTTTGTTTGGCTGATGTTAATAGGCCGTAACTGGAATTAAAGTGAACCTGCTGTTGCCTGCCACTCAGGTAGCTGTGAAATCACTCACGTGTTTTCTCAGAGAGACCTATCTCTGCTAAACGTAATAATAGTATGTTGTGGTCTAGTGTATCGAATGTTGTGGTAAAGTCTTGAAACACTACAACTGCAACTTTTGACTCGTCCTTCCTTTGTAAATATTGGAAGTTACATAGAGCGTTATGATAGGTACTATACTCAGAGTGAAAACCAGAGTGTTTCTCATAGGCAAGGTTTTCTCTCGCTATAAAATAATTTTAACAGTTATTTCTATTAATTTTTACGACGCCGGAAGGATACAGATTGGCCTCAAATCATTGAATTCCTTCGGTTTCATATATTTAGCAATTGGTATTATTTTATAATCCTTCAATTGTTGTGGAAAAACTGAATTTTGTAATGAGTGTTTTATAATGTGAGCCAGAATGGATATACAATACGGAGTGCACATCTTGATCATGTGTAGGCTTAAGACATATTTATATTATCTTATAACATAGATTCACAATATCAACGATTACAATGTTTACAGTAAAATGCGAATGCAAGTGTAAATGTGTTCCAAAATGGTTTGTAGGAGTTTTGGGAGCGGGTCCAAGTGTGAGTGTGAAAGCGTGTGAGAGTGCTTATGTTGAGTTTTTGGAACACAGCCGGACTGATTTGAATCAAGACGAAATGATCGTCAGATTGAAACGTAGGTTTGTTTTTATAGAGGTTAGAATCGTTGTCCAGAGCTTTGCAAAAAATCTTTTGTTTTTAGGATTAAATTTTATGATCCAAATACAGCATATTAAAATATGTACATTGACAAATTATTTCAAACTAACCATGCTACGAAATAAAAGCCTACTTGCTCTTACAGTATATTCGCCAACCAAATTCCTCCAACAGGCAACTTTCTTAATCTTTCCTTGACAGAACGACAATAGTTCATCTGAAAATGCAAGGGGAAAATTAAGAATGCAAACTAATAGTAAGTCAACAATAGATACAAACTATAATGGTACTTACTTCTGTGATTTCTAGGCAGAGCTAAGGCATTTCTTTGTTCTGTCGAAAGTAACTCTCCCCTTACCTGCGAAAAAATTACATTGCACAGTTTGAATACGAATGCAAGATGGCGTCCATTAAACATAAAGCAACAAACAAAGTTGTGTTTCATATTTTATCCAGATCGCAAGATACCACAATTCTTTATATAACGATTTATAGTCATAGTTTTGAGTTCAGTACATACAGATTATAATTAGCAGCGAAAGATGTGCGGTAAAACAATCTTCATAAACAAATATAACTTAATATTTGCAGTACACAATTATTTAAAGTGAAGATATTTTATTGGAGTAAACGTAAGTACTAGCATCTCAAACGCTAGAACGGTAGCGGTCAAGACTAAGCACGCGAACGTATTCTGAAACGTATTTACTACGTGGCATCAGATGTCACGGCTTATTATCCAACGTCCCGTACGAGGCTACGAACAAATGAAGTCGACGCTGGGCGGTGCTAATTTACGACGGTTAGAAAAAAAAAACATTAAACTTCTGACGTTTGAAACGTTATCCGCTACATTTTATTTTGTTTACAACTCGATGAAATACAAATATAGTAATAAAGGCTAAAAATTGCATGTTATAACTGGATTTATTTACTTGGACATACTCTATTGCGAAATAAATGACTGTCACAAGAAAACTAAAAATAAAAATAAGACAAGAAAACATAAATAAGCAGAGTATGCTTTAGTCATCATCAAAAATCACAACTGAACACTGAAATATCGGCAATACAGCTTGAATTACAGTCCATAATTAGTACAAAAGATTTTAATTGCATATATCAGTTCATCACGAATCTTGCCCAGAAAAAATCTGTCAAGTGCAAAGAAAGGCAAAAAAATTAATTTTCCAAGATGACCAGTACTGTGAACACCAAAACACACTCCGCACCAAAAAGAACTAATATAGTTATTAATGCATCCTCAAAAATTTTGTCAAACTGCGAAGAAAATATCTTACAAAAAGGTCTCAATTTCTGCATTGCTCCAAGACACATGCCAGCCCTTGACATTGTTTCATTCGTTGAGAGTGCAATATACAAACTCTCAGCTGCTAAACAAGACGAATTTCGCTGGACTGTACGCACAGAGATTAATTCAGCTGGCTCACCAAAACCTAATATCTCTCCTGATGAACTCAAAGCCATCAAACTTCTAAAATCTGACCCTGACATTGTAATCCTTCCGGCAGATAAGGGCCGTGCTACTGTAGTACTGGATAAATCAGATTATGACAAAAAATTACAGATCTCATTACCACTGAACAATACACACACCTTGAAAAAGATCCCACTGCTAGCATAGAACGAAAAGTGTACCAAACTTTGAAAAAACATCAAAGTCACTTTCCAGACAAATTAAGCTCAGAGCTGACGCCACACAGCAGTAGATCACCCCACATATATGGTCTTCCAAAAATCCTGACATGCCTTTGCGCCCGATTATCAGCTGCTGCAATGCTCCATGCCAAAAACTATCAAAATATCTCCTAATAATTGTTGAACCCATCATAGGGCAGACACCAACTTTCGTCAAAGACTCAAATCATTTTATTTCCCTAGCCAAAACATTGAAAATAGAAACCACTGACACCCTAGTGAGTTTTAATGTCCAAAGCCTTTTTACCAATGTACCTGTGGCTGAAACTCTCAACATTGTCAAGGCCAAGCTGGAAGCTGACCCAAACCTAAAGGACAGAACAACCATATCAATTCCGTCCATCATGAAAACGATTACCCTCTGTGTCACCACAACATATTTCCAGTTTAATGACAGTTTCTACAAACAAACAGACGGCACGGCAATAGGTTCTTCACTTTCACCATTCATGGCGAACATATTCATGGAGAACTTTGAGCAGGAAGCACTTAGCCAAAGCAATAGTCCTCCTAAAATCTGGCTTCGTTATGTAGACGACACTTTTACTATCTGGCAACACGGACCTGAAACCCTGGAGGAATTTGTGAACTTCCTAAACTCATTGAGGCCATCAATCAAGTTTATATATGAAACAGAAACCAATGGCAGCATTCCTTTTCTGGACGTACTAGTTAGCAGGGAAAACAGCAGTCTGGAAACTAAAGTATATAGGAAACCTACACATACAGGCCAATACCTACATTTTGCTTCCAACCACCCTAAAAGCACAAAAACTTGTATAATTCGCACACTAGCTAACCGAGCTGAGATTATTTGTTCCAACAAGAAATCTGTACTGATAGAACACAACCAAACAAAAAAAGAACTCACAGTCAATGGTTACCCGGCAAACACCATCAAACAGCACACTTAAGCCCACAGAAACCGAAAAACCAGTAGGAACCCTGAACAAATAAATAAAAAATATAAAGAAACCAAAAAATACAAAATTAAAAAAATGCAAAATAAAAAAATCCTTCGTTACTCTACAGTAACACGACACACCACTATGTAGATAGTAATTAGATAATTTTTGCTTAATCTTAGATGTAGGCCTACTATTTGTGATTTAATATAATTTGTTCCTTTCCAACAGGAAGTTATTTTTCTTTCTTTTTTATCGACTAAGCTTTTCAAGCTGCTCACTTTCCTAATAGGTAATTTGATCTGTCAAAAAGAATGTTAAAGAAAAAAATTAATGAAATAAAATTAAAAACAGTATTATTGGGACATTATGTATATTAAGGGAACATGTTAACGACACATCGACCTGATAGTTCTCTGTTTCAGGTCGATACGATGTACATATCACAGTTCAGCGCTCATTAACAAATATTAATGGTTTTCTCTCCTCTTGTCACAAACGAATACACGATGAAATAACCATGGGAGTGTCAGGCCTGATCCTCAGTTAGCAGGCTGGGATTGATTGGAGCGGCTCTCATGGTCGTAGGGACTCACGCACTACAACTCCACGAGTTTAGCTAGCCACTTGCTGACAACACTCACCTCACTATACAGACATCACGACACTACATCACTCCAGCCTAGCTGGAGGGGAGCTTAACTCCCCCGCCGTTTACACAAACACGTAATTTTATTAATGGCAACAACCCCCCTCCAGCCTTAAATACGGGTCCGGAGCCCAGCTAAAACAGTTACATGCACCCCGAAACAGTTCCAATGATTTGAAACTAGACTGTCGGGGTGCATTTGAATTTACAAACACCCAGCCAGTTATGGAAGCTTCGGCTTTCGGTATCGCGACAGCACGGCTTTGGATGGCACATGAGGAAACGGCGGAGTCTCCTCAACAGTCACATTCGTGTTCTTGAACCCTGTGTGTCTACCTGATGACGGGAACAGATTCCAGTTCCCGAAACGTCGTTCATACTGACTGTTATTTCGTCTCATCGTTTGTGTTGTTTGTTGTTTTTTCTGCTTGTGTCCGACATATTTGCGTTTTGTTTAGTCTCATCGTTGTGTCGTTTGCTGTATTTCTGTTTGTGTTTTTGTTTCGTCTCATCGTGGTGTCGCATGTCAACTTAGGTTTTTTCATATTTTTGTTATTCCTTTTATTTTCTGTTTGTTCCTTGTTTTATCTGACCAGATTCCAGTTTTGGAATTTCATGTTGTGTATGTATCCTGATGACTAAAGCATACTCTGCTTATTTATGTTTTCTTGTCTTATTTTTATTTTTAGTTTTCTTGTGACAGTCATTTATTTCGCAATGGAGTATATCCAAGCTAATAAATCCAGTCATGCACTCCCATTGCACAGTTCTTTCAAAGATCATATGTTATAACTGCAGAAATTAATATACTTAAATTTCAACGACTGTCTACTGGTAAAAAAATAAAATGTTAAGTTAATTTTTTTAAAGTCGTGCGGCGATTACATAGATAGTTTAATTTTTTTTTTCTGATTGTGGTTGGCCTACGCAAACTTATTAATGGCACATTAAAATACATCCGTGATAATTTTTAAATTATAATTTCGTACACTACTAAAATATGTTACAAGGGGTTATCTACCTAGAGAATTTTCTCACTACAAAGGACCGAGAAGTAGTGTACGACAAGGGCGACACTGGCAGGCCAAATAAATGCCCCACCGCCTCTACGCACAAGGATCTGAACTAGCAAATAGATTTTTCGTCATACTCAATTTTTAATTTAGACTTCAATCGATTTGTGGAACGCAAATGTTTAAATAATTTCTGAAAGTGGTGTTTAAACAGTTAATAAATACCTAAGTTATTATTTTTTAAACCGATTGTAGTATAGATATAGTGTTCACACGAAAATGCAAAGCCATGTTCATATTACAGTACTTGTTACATCACTTCTTCTATTAAGTGTTACCAGGCATATTTAATAGTTATCCTTGAAAAGTAATTATAAGAATTTCGCGAAAAAAAATATTACAACTTTTTAAAATTACAATTCGGTTAAACTTTTTAACGAACGTGAAACCTCATAGAGTTATAATAAAATCATAACTGCCAAGCAATTCCGTTCGCATATTATTTTGTGCACTTGCTCACAAAATGCATTTGTTGTTTGTTAACACAATATTTTTTCCTCGTTGAGAACTGTATACTAAAAAACTCACACGATTTGTTCCGTAAACATATTCTACTTTTCAACAAGAGTTGTATATTTACGTCAGTATTATATATTATTGCTTTACATTAATGTTATGGAAAGTTGTTCTTTAATTTAAGAAACATTTAATATTAGACTTCCTACATTACGCTACGTAACACTAAAATAGTAATTTTTTTTATTATCTTGGATTCAAACGTGAAGCAAATTTTTGAGCATCTGTCAACTTATTTTGTTGAACAACACCGACCAACTACAGTGGGTGATTCCTATAAAATAAAAATAAGCTAGCAGGACATCTAGCACCTTATTTAAAATTTAAGGAAGTAACACGCTATTGAAAGTTGAAATTTGAAACAATCTTTTTCTGAAAATATCAAGAACACTCTGATATAAAATGACAGAACCCGTAACATAGTTATATGTTATCGGGATCTGCAGTCCTACAACAAATGCTAGTTGATACATTCCGCCTTGATGAAAATAACAGCGGCGGCCACTATTATATTGCATACAATTTGTGTTACATCTAATGGTTGAATATTTGATATAGGTTTATTGAGTATTGTGAAGTATGTAATAAAAAACGTCCTCTTGTTGCAAGTGTTTGAAACCTCCCGTTTACGCCCAAAACGCACTTGAAGATTCACGCCACGATACAGAGTCTATAGAGGTTAGGCAATACTGCGAACATGCGTGTGTTGTGCTCAGCGCATATACAATACTGGACGTTCACTGAAAACAAGAAAACAATACCTACTACGTTGTAACAAGCTCGTAATGTCGTAGATACCAGTACGATCCCGGCACTCTATCGCTGTGCCGAAATGTAATGTGTGTTGTGAACGAAAATGGTTTGTCCCGAGCAGCTGGAACACGTCGACTATCTTAATTGTGTACGTAATACTTTCAATAAACCAACACTCAATAACCCAGTGAGGTAACACCTACCCAAAACGTAAAAAACAAAAGTTGGTAACAGTGTTTATTATCTAAAATGACTATTAAGGAACCACAAGCCCCTCAAAGTTAGGGTTTCGAATGCAATTTATAAGCATACAGTTTTAGGAACTCCACACGATGCAGCAATAAATGGGAGATATAATGGCTTTGAAAAATGGTAGGTCATGACTTTCCCTTAATTTTAAACATGGGTGTGTTTCCAATCACGAAAACGGTTCAGAGAGTTTCGTCTTGTCGGAATAAGCAGTATTTGCGAAACTCCTTTAGGAAGTAGGTAGGCCGTGTGGTATGCGTAACAGAGTGATCTACAAGTACAACATATTTTACATACTTAAAATACATGTATATTTGGTTAAGAGTTACCTTGCAAACAGCGAATTGATTCAAGCCTTACCTTGTGAAGATAATTGAGCAGATCTCCATATTTGCAGAATTCTATGACGAGCCGGACCTTACCAAGTTGCGTGCAGCAGCCAAGTATGGGTACAACGTTCGGGTGTTCGCCCGCCAACTGCATTAAACTTATCTCAAGCATTAATGCATCATAATCAGTCTCGCGAGCATTACCTGTACATCAATAAATTCAAAATTGTTTAATTGTCTTTTCTATCAATCATGCTCATGGCTGTCCTAAGTACACCAAATTTATTTGTTTTCTTTATATGGGAGTTTAAATTGGACATGCCAACATATTACATACCTTTTTCAATCCATAATGCTACAGTATTTAAAATTAATATTCCTGAGAAAAACATTAAAAAGTTAAGTGTTTGCATGAAGACATTTATAGATAAACCGTGTCATATTTACAGCACATTTTTAACCATGGATACAAATCGCAATATTTTGGACGTTTGCACGGAGTAACCACGCAAGAAGTGTCGTCAATTAGCTACACATGTCGGGACGTGGTACCAAATTGTAAATTGGTGGTGTAATTTTTGAAAGATTGGGATAAATAGCTTCTTAGTATCTTTCTACATATTTTTAGAGTTACTTATTTTAACATGTATTTCAGTGGAAAATATTTCAAACACTTCTGAAGGAATGATCATATGAAAATATTATGTCGTGCCAAGAAACTATTTTTCTCTCAAACACTAGTAACACTGTATGATACGTACGGTAGGCTGGAAGGAAGATCCATGATAAAAGTAGAGTCTGCAAAGTTAGGATATTTACATCAAATACATGACGTTTCCAGTAGAGCCTTCCTCTTACGTGAGTATGAGGTTTATAAATGTCTACCTAACATTAGGCACGGATACCATGATACACTACAAGTGTTCTCCTCTTGACACAAATTAAAATAAGAGGGTTATTCACCTCTCTGCAGTGCCTGTGCTTTATAAGCGAAGCCTTTTTTGGTCATTAGTATATGGCTTTGATTAGATAGTTTTGAAATAGATTTATTTACAAACTTGCAAAAACAAAGTTAAGAGAAATTCCATTTTTTCGCTCTTCTATTACTGTCCCGTCTAAGAAATCATTCATCCAGCGTTATCGACACTTAATGAAAAAAAGTAAATTTTTCTAAGTGACAGCTAATGAATGATATATAAAGAATAAAGAAACAACACTTTAAATATAATCAAATAACTATAACCACACACGAGAAAAAAGAATTATACAGGATGTTTCACGAGGAATAGTAAACATTTTAGGAAATGACAGTACAGACGAATTGCAATAAAAATGAGTCCACATAACATATGTAAAAATTTTATTGAGTACATCGATACAGATGTTAGCATGTACGTAACACAAACAAAAGGAAAATGTGACTTGCAAAGTTGAATTTCAAAAATTCCACCACCAACTTCAATGCACTTTTGAGTTATCTTGATAACACCATGTGTAGCTCTCTTGATGTCGTCTTGGCGTTCTTTTATGAAGGCGGCATTATTCACAATCTGAACGATCAACTCGGCTCTTTTGTAAACTTGTTCTTTGTAGACTTCGCCTTTCAACCATCCCCACAGGCGAAAATCCAAAGGGGTAAAGTCTGGGGACCTTGGTGGCCAAAACACGTGACCATATCTACCGATCCATCTTCCGAGGAATGTTCGATTCACATAATGTGTCACCTGATGACTAGCATTTTCAGGAGCTCCGTAATGCTGGAAGAACATACGCATTCTTGTAGCCAAAGGAATCTCTTCCAATAATGCCGGAAGCTCAATGTCAAGAAAATATAGAAGATAACGGGGTCCTGTAAGATGATGCGGTAACACAACAGGCCCAATCAACTGATTGTCTACAAACCACACCACACATTTACAGAGCAGCGTTCTTGAAAATGTGTCTCCACAATGACATATGGGTTTTCGTAGGACTTCTGATGTGAATTACGAGTGTATTTATGCCGTCACGAGTTAAAGTGGCTTCATCAGTGAAGAGTACAAATTTTATTACTCGTTAATGTTAATGGGTACAGCGATGCAGCTGTTAGTATGTACGTAACCCAAACAAAGGCTAAATGGGACGTTCAAAGTTTGACTTTCGAATATTCTACCACAAACTTCAATGCATTTTCGTTTCGCGTGTTAGTACACCGGATTCTATGGGCTTACTGTATCGATTATCGACAGTAGCTTGTTGTTGGTCAATTTTCGTGTCGTGTGTTGGCACACCGGTTGCTATGGGCCTACTGTATTGCTTATCAACAGTAGTGTATTGTTGTTGAAGTTGTGCTGTACTTCACATTGAAATTTTCAACTGTCATAGTGATATATTGGCCAAGTGTACTGTATCTTTTAAACATGCTAAAAACGCCGAACGTATTTACACATGCTAGGTATGCCGATATTGTATTTGTGTATGGGTTTTGCAATGGAAACGCTGCTGCTTATAGAGAATACGGCACACAATTCCCTAACCGCAGAGTATCAAATTCAAGAGTGTTTACTCGTGTTTTCTATACACTGAGACTGGTATAGTGCCCAGCAGTCATATTTCATCTCAACGTGTAAATGAACAGAATGTGGATGAAGAAAAGACATTATTCAGTTGGTAGAACCTAGTCCTTCAAAAAGCACACACAGCATTTCTGCATGTATCGGTGTCCCACATACAAGAGTATGGCGGACATTCCGTACGCACGGGTTCCAACAGTAGGCCTATAATTTCCAGCTTATTCAACACCTTCGAGCAGGAGATGAATAAATGCAATTGAAATTTGACGTTGGATACTTGAAAATCGCCCAGTTATCCAATTTGTACTCTTCACTGATGTAGCCACTTTCTTTCATGACGGCATCAATAACACTCGTAATTCACATCAGTGGTCCAACGAAAACCCACATGCCATTGTGGAGGCACATTTTCAAGCATGATTTTCTGTAAATGTGTAATGTGGTTTGTTAGATAATCAGTTGATTGGGCCTGTTGTGTTACCGCATCGTCTTACAGGACCCCGTTATCTACTACATTTTCTTGAAATTGAGCTTCCAGCATTAATGGAAGAGATTCCTTTAGTATAAGAATGCGTATGTTCTTCCAGCATTACGGGGCTCCTGCAAATTCTAGTCATCAGGTGACACATCATCTGAACCGAACATTTCCCGGAAGTTGGATACGTAGATGTGGTCACGTTTCTTGGCCACCTAGGTCCCCTGACTTTACCCCTTTGGATTTTTGCCTGTGGGGATGGTTAAAAGTCGATGTCTACAAAGAAATAGCAAACACAAGAACGTAGTTGATCGTTCGGATTATGAATAGTGCAAGTGCAGCACTCATAAAAGAACGCCAAGACGACCTCAGAAGAGCTACACATGGTGTTATCAATAAATCTCAATAGTTAATTAAAGTTGGTGGTGGAATTTTTGAAAATCAACTTTGCAAGTCACATTTTCCTTTTGTTTCGGTTACATACACACTAACAGCTGTATCAATGTACTCAAAAAAATGTTGACACGTGTTATGTGGAATTTTATTGCGATTCGTTTATATTATGACCTCCTAAAATATTTACTATTCCTCCTGAAACATTCTGTATATGGCAGATAAGGAGTTGGAATACATAACTAAAAATAATTACGTGGATGATTATATTATGTAATGGACATTGCGATAGACAGAAAAATGAGCGGGAATAAACACTGGCTGGACTTTTAATATTTGTGAAAAGAAGTTATGGTCAGCTCAACATCTCCTAGACTATGTTTTATTTGCAAACAATCCACATGTGCGTTTGTGTTGGTGCTCGTGTGTGGATGGTTTAAGGTCAGCAACATTTACCAGGTAATTATCAAACTGGTCATGCCAGTAACAATAGCCAAACAACTTCTCTTACGCAAATGATGTCTTTATTCATAAGTTCTTCGGAGTCTGTACTTGCTCACTCACGTAGCGAAGATCCCAGAATGCTATGAGAAAAATTAAGTTCATGGCAAATTATCAATTTATGATCAGGACAGCTTGTCGCCAGAATCTATTGTATTTATACCTGTGTACTGTATAATTTATGTGCAGTTACAACATTTTTACTTACTTTTCAGGCTCTTGATAGCGACTTTTTGCCATTTTCCATCTATTTTTCGACCCATCATATAGCCTTGGCGAACTACTCCAAAAGCTCCTTCCCCCAGCTTAGTGGAAATCAACAGGAGACTTTCTGAGATCTCGTACTTTTTTGTGTCAATATCATATTTATAGTTGTGTATGAGTTGTTCGCTTTCTTCGTCTTCCATATCCTGCCAAAAGCAAAACTTCTTAGACTAAAGAACATTTCACAACTTCAACAATGTTGTTATATGTAGCATATAACATCGAACCAGGTTCTTAAAACAGTATAAAATTTTCACAGAAACGTTTATTAGCTCATAACATTCATTGTTACCTACATTTGCCTCATAAGCCCACCATGCGAGTCCTGGGCTGAACTGCAGATGCAAACGTGAACACAAATAGGAATCCGTGGAGTTTTGCAAATTTAGGCCTACCACATATATCTCAGCGCCTCTCAAGAAGCAGATTGCAATAACAATAGTAGCATACCTTCACAACAATTCGTTCTTCTAGATGCTTCTAGAGCTTAAGATTTTTGCTGAAAAGAATACTGCACCAACTTGTTTCAATGAAGATGTGTACATCTTTAGCTCTGCTTTATGGTCAGTGAATGAATGTTTTAACTCGCATTGCCTCGAGGTTTTATCCGCAAATCACAGACGTCACAGCGACCTAATTCTGATTGCCACAATCAAATCGGTGACGCCTGTGCACAAAGACGTAGACTACATGCCAATAACCAAGAACCAGAGCTGCAGATGTGCACATAAGTCAATGAAACAAGCTGATGCAAAATTCTTTTTACAAAAAATCAATATCTTTATAGATAAGTATTAGACTTGTACGTCTCCTAAGCAGCGAGATCTATAGACGGAACAAGTTGCTACGGCAGACAAAATACAGGAAAACAGTCATGACCTACACTATGGACACATGTCAGTGTTCGCCTGAGGAAACCTTGGAATACCGAAAGAAGAATGTCCACACCAGGAAACAAACCTGGAACTTCCCGAACACGAGTTCAATGTTTCAACGAGCACCACCTCGCTCGGTGCTTCGCCTTGAGCATTAGAACACACATATCTTGTATTACTGATTGCATAATCTAGTAGGTGTAAGGTAGCCGAGAAAAAATTAAATCATTAACGAACTGAAGTGATTTTTTTCATATAAGCCATTGTTATCGAATGTTGATGGGTCGTAGACAACCCATAGTTACATTAAACGAGTTAGCATGAGAAAGTGAAAAAAAATCTAAGAAACCAACTAATCAAGTCAGAAATGGCTGTAGTCAAGAAACATACAAATAATCCCGAAATAGGAAAATAGCCGGTTTATAACGAAAACTAAATAACTGAAATAAAAAACTATTACACAAGGACCAAACAAGGTACATGAAAATGGTGGCAGTTATGGGCAGAGACAACGAGGACAACACAGATTAACACAGCGACAAAAATGATTATAGACAAACACCATAACGAATATAAGACATATGATAATAGTAGTCGTCGAAGTGAGTAAAAACGATTTTTTTTCTTTTCTTTGTATAACTGTTTTTAAACATAAAGCTT
This sequence comes from Medauroidea extradentata, assembly GCA_003012365.1. NCBI lineage: Eukaryota > Metazoa > Arthropoda > Insecta > Phasmatodea > Phasmatidae > Medauroidea > Medauroidea extradentata. The sequence goes on from PNEQ01077676.1 coordinate 19,993, forward strand.
ATCTTTAAAAAAAACTACAACTAACACTACCAAACTCACACCCTTTTCGAACATACAGGCATATTCGGCACCTTGAAGTAGGCCCTACCCCTACATACAGTGTTTCAAGGTCCTAACAGGAAAAGTACGGAAGGCAAGATTACATTGGTTTATTTTGATAGCAACACTATTTTTGATTAATATTACTTTATACTTCACTTTGCAGTATAGGCCATGACCCATTTCCCTCCTAGTGCCTGTCTTTGTATACAGCTGAGTGTCGCCGTCTCTTACGGCCTCTCTGTCGACGAAACGTAAAACCCGCTTGACTTAACTATACTGCAAACTCTTCTCTTGTTTGGCACAAGACCGAGCAGCCGAATGGAAAGTACCGTAAAGTGGGGTTTACGTTTTATGATTTCGAGGGAACTTTGCAGCACAAGTTTTTCTTTTAAGTAAATGTTTGCAGCTTTGTAAATCAATGAAGACTTCGCCATTCACTATTTTAATTTAAAACAAACAGGGTGGTGCAAAGTTACCAAGAAAGGGGGCTACAAAGTACCTCAGTTTACGGTACGTACAAATTTTGAGGGGGGGGGGTAATAATTACCAGTTCTGCATGTTTGTAAGTGCTGGAGTAGACGACTCTCTCCATGCGGGGCACGGGGAGAGTTCGCCGCTGGCGACGGTACAGGAACCACACCAGTACGACCGCAACTACAGCAATCACTAGCAAGACTGAGCATGTTGACCACCATGACGCGTTGCTGTCGTTCCTCTTCACCACCTCTGATACAGACTCAGGCTCTGTGCATTCAAAACTGGCATTACATGATCGGTTTGTATCAGAGTGAAATAATATGGTCAGCGTTTAACATCGATGTCTTTAGCGCTGGTAAGGGGTGACATGATGTGAGTATGGAGTAGCGCAGGATGAACGGGCGGGGGAAACGAGAGATCTCCGAGAAAACCCGCCGCCCAACGACATCGTCCAGCACGATTCCCACATGCGAAAATCCGGGGACCGACCCCGCCGGGAATCTAACCCGAGTCACCTTGATGGGAGGCAAATGGTCTGACCATTCAGCCACCGTGGCCCCTATCATACCTTGAGCCAGTAAGTTTTTGTAAGGAGAAAGTTGCAAAAAATTGTTTTAAATCCCTTATGTGTACTTGTGCAGCTCTGCTTCTTCCTCGGTGATTGGTAGGGACTGGGAAATTTCGTGAATTCAATGACCTGTATGTAGGCTAGACTCCTTTGTGCTATGCATACTCAAGGCCCGCCTATTCGTTCATTGTGCTGTTCCACTGAGTAGCAGCTAGTGGACAATTAGTCGGGGCTTGAGTATGTATAGTACAATGGATTCTAGCCTACAGGTAATTGAATTCGCGAAATTTTCCTGTCCCTAGTCATTGGATGTTTTTAACTCCCAGAGTGTCGGGGTTCTACCCAGAAATCACAGACGCGTCGTGTCGCAGTAACCTTTCTCTGATTAGCACAGACACGAGAGTGTTGAGCGACACCTGTGCACTAACGCATTCTGCCATACGGCATTGAAGCACATTGTCGCAAAATCCTTCTCACAAAAAGTCATTTGCTCTACGCATAACTGACAAGAGCCAAACTCGTAAAAATTCAGATTTTCTGATGCCAATAAACAAAAAAAAAAAATTCCCAAACAAATTTCTGCCTACCTTTTTATAAGCACACGATGCATTTATGATCAGGCTGAAATTACTTTACAATTGATTCCGGAACAAGAAATCATGATTGACTGTGTAAGTCTGAGTAAAAATAGTTTCGGGCAAAACTGGCCAAAACTGTAACGATCCACGGTTGTTCCTTTCTTCGTTTTGTGGGCGCTGACTATCAAAAAAGTGTACACATTGACTAAAATTTTTAGCGTTTAAAATTGCCGTATACCGTCCTCTTAAATATCTGAAGTTGTAGAGAACGGCAGGTACTACATTATCATTTTTAGACCTCTCGCTTGAAAATATAAAGTAGCTGCTTGTATTTGTCATGGCAATTCGAACAACTCGAAACATTGGTCGTGTTCGCAATAACGAATTCTTTTCTATGTCATTTTCAAATTAGTAGGTTTCAGTTCCGATAATGGTGACAGTTTTATTCATATACTTTCCCTAGAATTTGTTTGTATTATAATACCTATAAATAAATGTACAACTGAACAAGTACAATTCCGTAAATAAACAATTATATACTATCATCTCCACAATATGACAAATTTCACAATTCTGTGTTCGAAAATTTATTTTATTGGCCAAATTATTATTCAGGATTGCTGTCATTACTTGTAATAGCATTTTTTAAATACTGTGCATTCCGTTATGTCCTAAGTCTGGGATACGGAGCACGTCAATTATAAACTGGTGCGTTGTATAACAAATGTATTGGAAGCATAAATGAGCATATATGCAAGACAGTTATAAAAGTTTCTCGTAACAGATATGAAGTACCCTACAGCTGTAGCAAATACATTACACAAATATGGAAGAGCATTTGCGACATTGACCATAAGACTTAAAATGTGAAACATGTCATATGTAAAACTGAAGAAAATTCTATTACTAAAACTAAGTAAAAACAATTTATATGTGACAAAACATCTGGAACACAATGTTGAATAGACGTAGTGTACGTGAGCAGGGAATTGCACGCATATGATTCTAAGTAACATGTGCCGCATCATTCATTTAATGTTTTATACCTTTTTTATTGCACATTATTTTAAATGTTGAAATATCGTGGTAATAATAATGCAACTTTCATTCTATTAAATCGTATTAATTTTTGGTTTGATATAAAAGGCAAACTACCAAATTACGAACTACATGAGCAGTTTCAGTGGGAACACATACGTATTTAGCAAAGCCGATTGAATTTATTACGGCTCAATATTTACCGAACAAATTATTAAAAATCCATAGAAAGATATTATGAATTATCGTAAAGATTAACAACGACGATAACTGAATTTATTTTGTGTGTCACTGTTGTGCTCCATGTCTAGTTTTTTTTAGAACTGTCTTGTGGGGACTATTGCCGGTAATGCTAGTATACTGAGCATTAGGGCGGGGACGTTAAAATACAAATATATTGCACTGAAGATGTAATAATTCTTAGTTCCAAAACCTGATATTTATTAAATAATTTACATAAATTTTGTAAAACATTATTGTCACTTTATTTCAGAGTCTATGACCAAGTTGTGATAAGTTGTGATACTTCATTAATTGTTACTGAATATATGAGTCCTACAAGTACATTGCAATGCTGTAGTGAACATTGTCACCAATTACCAAATACTTTAATGTGCAAGTCTTGCTAGTATATCAATAGACTTAACTCGAATTTGCTTACATTTTCGATTTTTCAAAAGATACGTGTACAGCTTAGTAATCACAGGTCTTTTAAGTGAATGAGAGTGAGTGTGAGATTGTGACGCTCAACATCTAGGTCTTCAGCGCTAGTGAGTGGTGGCATGACGTGAGTATGGAGCGGCGCTGGAATGGAAGGGGAAACGGGAGAATTTCGAGAAAACTCGCTGACCAGCGATTCGACCGGCACGATACCCACTTGTGAGGACCGACCCCGCCGGGAATCGAACCCGGATCATCTTGGTGGGTTGATAGTTGTCTGACCATTGGGCCACCGTGACTCTCCAGGTCTTTAAAGAGCTTAGTTAATGTTGTCAGTACAGACTTGACAGCGGGAATACCGTGCGCGCATTCACGAATCTGGGCATAGAGGCGATATCGCAATGTCTTCATGAGCGGGTCGGCGTCGTTAGTAGTGACTCATTTATTTAGGGGGGGGGGGGGGGGGGAGGCTCCCTGCAAAATTTCAGTTGTTTTAATAATTTTTACATTTATACGAGACTTTGTTTAATAGGCATACATTGTGACTATATTTCACAGTAAATTTTATACTATGGCATGTCAAAGCCAAAATTTACATAAAACTGTTTTATAAAAGAAACGAAAACCAACAGACATTAAGAAATGAAAAAATTCTCACTTAAGAACAGTATCACGGGCTACGTCTTGGCATCGAAATTAAAACAGCATTGAATACTTTTGTACTTTAAAAAATGCTGAATTTGAAATAAAAAATTGTCAAAATTTTTTATATTTAAAAAATACAAAAAAAAAAAATCAATGCAACGTTTTTGTGCATGTCAAGTTGTAGCCCGCGATACTGTTCTTCAGTGGGAATTATTTTGTTTCTGCGAGTCAATTGATTTTCGTTTCTTGTATAAAACAGTTTGATGTAAATTTGAGCTTTTATTTGCCACTATACAAAAACTATGAACGCTAGAAAATTTTAATTAGTGTGAAAAATAGTCACAACATATGTCTACAAAACAAGCCATATCTCGTACAAATTGAAAAAGTATTAAAGCATTAAAACATTTCCTGTGAACTTCCCCCTTAAGGGCGTTAGGAGAAAAATCATAATTTTATATTTTTATGAAACAGTGTTAGTTTTTTTAGACGTTTCTTGGGAGAACATTACCCTTTAAAAAAAAAGATTATATCTCAGCCAGTTTTCCCAAAATAGCATTTCAAAGTCAAAATTTCCATAGTTCATACACCCCCGAAAACCAATTAAAATATTGAAACAAAATAATTCACAGTGAAAGTACATGTCACGGGCTAGGACTTCAAGCGTATTAAAACCCGCAAAACTCTAAAATTTGGAATATTTTTGCTACTTTTAGAAATTTTTTATGCAATAATATTATGTCATGTATTTTTTCTACTTAAAGCCCTAGCCTGTTGCATGTATTTCTAATGCGAATTTTTTCGTTTCATTAAGTTAATTGATTTTCGGGGCGTGTAAGAACTAAAAACATACAAAATTTTCCTTTGAAATGCCAAATTGAGATAACATTATGGTATACAATTATTTTGTAAGAGGAAAATGTACTCCCAAGTAACATCTACAAAACTAACACTGTTTCATACGCACATAAAATAATGATTTTTCCCCTCTTGAACGACCTTAAGCCTCACATACAAACATACCCTTCATCAGGCGGCCGCCGTAAGTAACAGACTAGAAAAACACAGCCACTAACAAAAAAAAACACGAACAAAAAGGTTGACAGTGCGTGCATGTTGCCAATTACCTACCTATGACGGTGACGTTTTTCAGGTGTTTCTCCCGGAAAACGGAATTGGACTTGCTGCAGCCAGCTGTGGAGCACGCCCTCACCACCAGACTGTACTCCAGTCCGAGCGATACACGGTGCAGTACCATGCTCGTCACGTTCTGTCACAACACGCAGAACAATGCATTCATCTGCCGCACACATACACTTAATTCAAGCTACAAAGCAAACAATGGTTAGACAGCCCGTGTGAAATGTGCATGGAGAGCATTCAAATAATAAACAGTACCATACGGGAAGGGAGGACACCTGAGGGCCAGGGTGCCGCACCCCGGGTGCAGATATACTACTAGTCTCCAGTAGTCATGAACTTATCACGAGGGATGGCATGGAATGAGTCATGGCCGTCTTTAGTAGAAGGCCAGAGTCATGAACGTGGCAACGCCGCAACGGAGGCCTGAGGGGGCTTATTCTGAGTTTCGTGGTTACGAAGCAATAGTCGGTATGAAGCAACTGTGCCGCGGCCTACTGAAAAAGTCGTTTGCCTTCCAGTCCACAAAATCCGTATTCAGAGTTTCAGTCGGTACGAGGGGGAACGGACAGTTTGCCTACTTCGTCAGTTGTACCACCAACTACCCCTACGCTCCTTTTACCCCCACTATACCCGTGAGGGTGTCTGCAGACCATCCCTTATTTCTTGTATTTTGCTCCTATTGGCCAGAACATTCTCGGTTACTATGGCAACTTGGACATGGACACTCTGTTCAAAACATTATTTAAGCATAAAAAAAAGAAAAATTTAATAAATTGACACAGAAATACGAGAAATTCTGAAATATTGTATTAGGCGCTCATGGTTGCAGGAGAGGTAACACAGCAATGTCTTGTTCCTGACGTTCAGACGAACAAATAGCTATCAACCCTTAAAACTCGTGACTCAAGGAACCGAGAGAGGTACCAGGCGTTCATGATGCTGGTAGAGGTAGCAGTGCGAGGTCTCTGGTAATGTAGTAGCTTGAATCATATAAAATAATTAAAGATGACACGAAGTGATACAAAGCTTAAAATAATTTACAGTTTTCAAATTAAATTTTAGTTAAAACTTATAAGGTTTGAAGAAGAGCGAACTCTGTTTTACGAATTTGCTTCGGTACATTTCACGTACCTATAAGTGTGACAATTTTCATATACGTAAAAGTATTCTACTTTACTCGCAAAATGAAACACGCTATTTCAAGTATGCTCTTGCAGGAATATGCAATCTGTAAACTGTTATACACACATGCACATTAGTGCGTACATCACGAAATAGTAAATTACAGTTCATTTTGTAAAATTTTTTATGGCTGGTGATAATTTTATAGTTTTAATTAAAATTCGTATGTTAAATTTTAACACCGAACCTTATTTTAGAACTTGACTCACGAAAAACTTCCTGGTAACAGCAACGGGCACGGCCAGGTACTATTATTATGTACGTATTTACAATAAACTAGTTTTCCACAAATACTTTCGATCGAATTTAATTCACCTTTTTTAAAGCAATTATTCATTGGACCTAGTGAATCAAAAATTACTAAACGGAGAACTTTGTGTAAAGTTTTTCGAGCAGCCAAAATGTGTAATAAATTCGCATGATGAATTAGAAAAAATAATAAGTTTACGGACTTTAGTTGCTGACAACGGGTAGGTAGATACATCTCACTAGATATTCTATCTGTTTCCAGCAACAAATTATCTTCAATAACCCGAAAAACATGTCTGAAAACAACAGAAACATCCAGAAGTGATAAATACCTCGCCGGGTATTGTAAAATGACTAAAAAATAGTAAACACTAAAAACATGTAGTCAAAATATACATAAATAAGTGATCGTGGTTATTACAATAAACATTTCAATCAAACTTACTTTGGAATAAGAACAAGTGTGTTAAATTAAGCACAAAGGTTTGTTATATTCAGCAACAGAGTTATACTCATTTTAAAGGCATAGTTTATTTAGGCAATAATACTACTTTCGCAGTATTTTTTTCACAGAGGCAGACTATATTCTCTCTAAGAGAAAAGCGAAAATATATAAACACAAATAATAAATATTTCCAAAACTTTCCTTGCTTGGTTTCAAAAATACTTCATTTTAAGTTAACTCAGAAATTAGAAGCCTTTAAAATATTGTTATTTATCAGTAACATATACATTATAAAATAGGAGTACCTAATACATCAAAACCAAATTCTAAATCTCTAAATTGTTCGTAGACTTACTAAGTGGTTAGGATGTAAATGTTACAATAACGGTACGTTTTTCTCCGTGTGATTCTATCCACAATCAAATGTTTCACATAATGAAAAATTCTCAGTGAAAATATTGTTATTACAAAAAACTAACCTATAAATTTCCTGTATGAATGTTGACAAAGTTCACAAATTTTAACACAACATTTTTATATGTATTACGTTAAACATTGCGCAAAATATATTTTTAAGTATCCATGGGAAACTTCTACATAAGAAATATTCATGAATATGTTATAATATACATCATTGTGCAGTATGTCTGAAATATCAGTGATGATTGTCCGGAATAGTTCTATAATAAAACTGTA